>WUQG02029996.1:0-11064 GCA_011317285.2 Androctonus mauritanicus
TTAATTAACGAACACGAGGTTTTCACTTGAGAACAATAACAACTCTTTATTCGCAGCAGTCTCACCTCCTCCGAGGTCCACACGAAAAGAAGGAATTCGGAGCCTGCCGGCTTTGTCAACTTTATTACAGAGTACAAAAAAGGAAGAAGGGGAGAACATATAAAAATGTGACAAAAGTCAACGAAACTACATATAATTTCTCCTCCCTCCAGATTAATCATAAATGCGTGAACAGTCGAAATCAATTGAAGATCGCGCATATTATAATGATTATATGTGATCAAAACCATAGAGATATTAAGAGACTAGAGGCTTCAACGTCAAACGAAAACCGAGTTAATTAAAGAGAGAACGCACCACGTTTGGGTATTATTCCTCTCTGTCTTACATCGCGTTGTAGTGGGGAGTGTCGGGTCTGTGATTCTCCGCTCGTTTCTTCTTTCTCTCATTATTCACCGCAAGGAAGTTTTTTAGTTTTTTCATATTTACACTATTTTTTAATATATTTATTATATGAGCGATTACATTTTAGGTGGGACCCTCGAGGGGGAGGGTCTACAGAATTTTGCGAACTGATTTTTCCCAGTTTCTCTATCATATTTGAACCCATTTGGCCTATTCCGTATGTAAAAATACCCCACAGGGAATTTTTTACGAATTTTTCAAGATTATAGGCCATTTTTTGATAAATTAAAGAAAAAATGCTTTTTGGCTCTAAAATCTGCCATTTTGACGTGAAAAAATATCAGCGGGTACTCAATCAATTGGAAATGAGTCATAGAATTGAATGTCGTGGGCCGTTTGAATCAAGACCTCAACCCGTTGGCGTAATACGCGAAAAAGCCGTATTTTCGTTTTTTGGCTGCACAAAAAATGTTGCAACTTTTAAAATCTTTTGAAGGGGCTCAATCGACGCGTCTTCACAAGATCTTCAAAATGATATATGATTTGCTCTGTGTATTTGACTTTTAAGGGTCTTGATCGTGTCAATAAGACATTTCTGTATTTTATTATTTTACCACAAAAATATCACACGCTTTGACCATTTGAAACAATAATAATTTTTCATATCAACTTAGCGAATAGCAAAAAAACAACTGAAAACATCATTAATGTAATACAATAAAAAATGTGATCACAAACTCTTCTCATTTATATACACGCTATATAAGTATAAAACAATAAGATATCCCATGTTCCCCCACCAAACCTCTACCCTCCGTTGAAATTCAAAAATAATTGCGTCAATAGACGAAGAGAATCGTGTTAGGGTATCGACCTCTCTTTTCAAATTTTGCTCGTTTTCCTCTCACGGCAAATATACGTTATGCCGCCTCTAGTCTCTTAATATCTCTATGATCAAAACGCGCAAATCGCCGCGAAACTGTTACATTTCAGCCGTTGGCAAGACTGAACGTGAACATACGCATGTATGCGTATGTCACACCTCCCCGCTAATTAAAATTTTGTTTACAAAATAAAATTTCACCAATTCATCTACAGCTCTATACAGATGGTTTTGACATTTACAATTTTACGTCGTACTTAAAATACTTCATTCCATTATTCTAACTTACAATCAATCGCATTTTAAAGATATTATCTTAAAATTAACAATTCGCAAGGTTTTCATAACAACTTACTCTTCATCTAATTCATATATCCATAATCACAAAAAATATTACAATGTTTTATCAGCCTAACATACAATCTCAATCATTTAACGCATACAATTTTTAATAACTGAAACATTCCAATTAAGTAATCGACTGCAATAAGGTAACTTTTGTCTATATCTATAACTCTAACATTGGATTGGTAAAGTTTGGTTTATAATACAAGATTTTATTGCCATAGATTGTTATTTCACTCATCCTTTCAAGTTTCACGCTGTCGTTTGATTCTAAATTCAGGGTGATATTGTTTTATATTTAATTGATGCCATATACAATTCCTATTTTAATTTACATAATCGACTCAAAATCTACATTAATCTAAACACCATTCGTATTATATACAAATTAAACTAAAAGTCAAGCTGCAATAATTTTTCGCAATTACTGTTGGGAAAGTGCTGGGTATCAATATGCTTGAACTAAAGGTGAATTTTCTGGATATGTTAGAATGATTTCTAATGGTTTGATACTGAATAAACTGGGAATTTATGAAAAATGATTGATTCCACGATTTTGTATTTAAACCCTTTACCTTGCAATTATTTAAACTTCGTGCCAAGTATTTTATAGAAACTATTACTAAACTTTTGAACGTACACGTCCACTTCCCACACCCTCCTGAAAACGTTGTATGACTGACCTTAGATAAGTCATAAAAATAAGCAGAAAGGATTCTTTGTTTGAAAGTCATAATTATTCAAAACTCGAAATTGCAAGCAGTTTGGAATAAAATTTAAGTTCTAGTTAAAAGAAATCATTGGATTAAGACTAGTTTCCCCCAATGCCGTTGGGGTGTCTGTAACTTCTGAGATACCTATTTTACCTTCGTCCTGCAATTCTAGAGTAACTGGTGAGGTAAAGCGATAATCGGATGAAAGAAAGTTAATCAAGTTGTCGTTTCTCATGAAAAGTCTGTCTCGTGAGAATTCTAAGCAAGTAGCCTGTGTTAATAAAATTCGGTAAAGGTCTCTTCTAGTTTTATTTTCTAAACTGTCGTCGTAAAATACTGAGAATATCTTTTCGATCGTCGAGTTATCGTCAAATGAGGTGCTATTACCTCCACTACAATGTTGCCTCTGGAGCGGCTGGGCCTTAGGTTACCTCGGGCAACCCATCTCACTAGTGCTTGCAGCTCCAGTAGAAAATTGACCCAGAGGTGCTGATGCGACCTCCTGTCCCGAAAAATTACCCGTAGAGTCCAAAGAATGTTGCTCGCCGAGGGGCTGGGCCTTAGAATACGGCGGGCAACTCCCCTTACCCGCAGGATCGGGGCTAAAGTGACCCGGAAGTGTTGGTTCTTCCTGTCGAGAACATGGACTCACGGATACGTAAGAGTGTTGAACATCGAGCGGCTGGGCCTTAGGATACGATGGACAACTTACCTTCGCTGCAAGCCCCGGTGAGATGCAAACTTCTGTCTCATCTTCGTCGGCCGTAATGTAAGCTTCGCTGTCTTCAGAATCGTCTTTTCCGTTTTCGTTGTCTGATGAAAGGTCATGCTCTAAAATTTCGTCAATAAGTTCTAGGTCTGTTAGAAAACTACATGCGATCAAGTCTTCGTTGTCAAGGTTGTCATGTTCGTCAAAGAATTCTTCCCTCACGTCGAGATGCGAAATGGGTGGGTCGTCTGCGCAGACTAGCACTTCTTGCACATCTCTGGAGAAAAATTCTTCGTAACATTCATCATTAATGTCGTCCGCGTCAGTTTCAAGGTTGACAGGATTGCGAGAGAAAGAATCGGCATTAGAATTTAGTTTTCCAGGTTTGTAAATTATATCATAATCAAATTGATTCAACAAAATCTCCCATCTTACTAGTTCGGAGAGTTCATGGCGAGCGTTATGTAACCAAACAAGGGGCTTGTGATCTGTCACGAGCGAAAATTTATGGCCATATAAATAGGGTCTAAATTGTCTTACTGCGAATAAAATTGCTAAAAGTTCTTTTTCAGTGACCGAGTAATTGAGTTCGCTACCTTTTAATACCCTTGATGCGTACGCGACGGGTGGATCTTTTCCTATTTCCCCCTGACTAAGAACGGCTCCTAGCGCGTGGTGGGACGCGTCGCAGGTGACTATGAAGGGTTTTGAAAAATCGGGGTATTTGAGTAGCCGCTCTTCTGAGCAGAGGAGGTCTTTGAGACGCACAAAAGCTTGTTCGCTTTCTTCGGTCCATTGGAAATTTACGGCTTTTCTCAAAGTCCTCACCAGTGGCGTAGATATGTCGGCAAAGTCTTTTATGAACCGCCTGTAGTATCCTGTAAGTCCTAGAAATTCTAGAATGTTCTTTTTGGTTTTTGGGGTGGGAAATTTCTTGACTGCCACGACTTTATTAGGGTCGGGGCGCACGCCGTCCTCGGTGATTAAGTGACCTAAATAAACTATTTCTCGTCTTAAAAACTTACATTTTTCAGGCTGTAAGGTTAGGCCCGCGGCCTTGATCCGCTCGAGGAATTTTCTCAACTTCTTTTCATGTCCACCGAGGGTGTTGGCGTAGATAATGACGTCGTCCATAAAAACGAACATTTCAACGCCATTAAGCCCAGACAGCACCATATTCATGAGCCGTTGGAATGTTGCCGGAGCTGTTTTGAGCCCAAACGGCATTCTTTTGAACTGGTAAAATCCTGTCCCCGATGAAAATGCGGACTTAGGGTGAGATTCCTCATCCAGTTCGATTTGGTGGAAACCGCTAGCCATGTCGAGGACGGAAAAGTATTTTGCTTTTCCTAGTTGATCTAAGATATCCGTGATAAGTGGAAGGGGGTATGCGTCGTTTATTGTTTTTTCGTTGAGCTTTCGGTAATCGATCACCATTCGCCAACGTTTCTGTCCTGATTTGGGGTCTGACTTCTTCGGCACAATCCAGGCAGGTGAATTATACGGGGAACAAGATGGTTTAATGATGTTGTTTTCCAGAAGTTCTTCGATTTGTTTTTTCATTTCGAGTTTCTGTATCTGTGGGCACCTATACTGCCTTGTATTCACCGGTTCGTCGTCTGTTGTTTTGATCTGATGCTTAAGGACCTTGGTTGAGCGCAATTTGTCTCCGGGGAGGTGGAATTGGTACGGGTATTCGTAAACGACTGATAGGATACTCAATTTTTCTTCGCTGCTCAAGTCGTCAAGAGCAAAAAGTTGGTTTAGTTTGTCAATTCTTTCAGCTGCTGCCTTGTCTTTGTCAATGTTGGGGTCCAAGTAGTCGTACTTCCGTTCAGCTTGGTTAATTTCATGAAATTGTTCTAGCTCTACTGGTGGTATAGTGAGGTTAACTTGGGTTTGGGTGGAATTGATGAAAGGTATTTCGACGTATCCATCTACTTGCACGGTTAAACATTCTCCCGAGTAAATACCTCCACCTGCATCTATTCGTCTCACGTAACCTTCTTTTACGTCTTTGTTTGCAACAGGGACTTTAATAAATTTTTTGGTCCGCGGTGGTAGATCGAAAATGGATATTCGGAAAATGCGATTTCTAAATCACCCACTACAAGTTTTGCATTTTGCGATCTCAAAAAGGGCGCGCCTAGTATTCCGTATAGTTGATAAGTCATTCCCCTTGATGGGGAATGACTTATCAACTATATGAAAGTTCGTGAAAGTGTTTTTAAAGGTTATTGTCACCTCTCCGTACGTGCGTATAATGCCTTTACCGACTCCTGTGATATGAACTATTTTTTTTGTGTTAACGATTGTCTCTGGGTCCAATGAGTTTTCTTTAATTAAATTTAGTTGTGAGCCGGTGTCAACCAACATCTCTGCGGATCTATTTTTGAAACAGGTATTGTCCATAGACACGGTCGGTAGTTTTTACTTTGATTTTACATCCGCGTTGAAGTGGACGCGGTGGGTGGTGGCGAAATTACTATAGGGGCGCTCTGTGATCCGCCGCTTTTGTGAGCGCCTTTCTCGTTTAAAGGTTTTTCTCCACTATCAGGTTTTTGTTGTTGATTTGGTCGATTTGATTGGCTTCCTTGACTCCTGTGGTCTTTCGAGGTTTGATTTTCTCGTTCAATCCGAGCCCTTTTTTCTTCCTCCCTCAGACTCTTTACTTTATCCACGCCGTGAACTTGAATGCAGTGGCTCCAGGGATGTCCTCTTACCTTGCAATGGGTGCAATAAAATTTTGCTGGTTGGTGGGGACAATTTGGTCTAATATGGTCGGTGCTGTCACAGGTAAAACAAAGCCTTCTTTTCCTATTGTTTGATTCTCCGATCGCTAATACTCTGACCGTTTCAGGAGCAACAGTACGGGCTACCTGGGCTTGGTGCCTTATTCTCGGATTCAGGGCATCTTGCTCGGATAGGTATTGCTCCCGTTCCAACGCTACTTCAAGGGCTTTCTCAAGAGAGTGAGGTCTTGCGCCGTTGACCATGTCCCCGATGTACCTATGCAAACCTCTAATATAACAATGTGTTGCGCGTTTCCTGGCTCGTTCTTTCATTGCAATTGCTTCAGACCCATCGCATTTGTTGTCCGCAGCGTCTAAAATTTGGTCTAACAAATCTTTTGTACGATTGTAGAATCTTAACACGCTTTCTTCCCCCGTTTTTTGGCGTAACGAATTCAACTCGCTCATGAGTTGTTCCAGAGTTGCTTTGGGCTTATAGGCCCGCTCGAGGCATTCTGAGATTCGTTCGAAGCTCATTTCGTTTGGGGAGAATTTTAGATGGGATCGGGCTTCACCGGTGATTTTGCTTTTCATAAAGCGAACAAAGGTTTCTTTGTCCTCTGGCCTTACGTTATTGTAATGATATCTGCAATCATCTAAAAAGTCTTTTACCTTAAGGTTAGTACCGTCAAATGATTGGAGTAGTTGGACAGCTAGTTTTAGTGAAATATGAGATTTGTTGTGTTGGGTTTCAGTCGGCTCAGATGCAATACTTGACGTTGCTTGTCCATTCGATAATGGGTTATTTGTACTAAACATAGTTTGGTCGCGTTCTGGGAGGTGTGGAGGGGGTATTGGCATTGATGGTGGCATCTGTCCATTGAAGGGGGGGGATCCAGAATGGGCTGTAAGGCAAAAATTGAGGCCACGGTATGTTGTTTGGCATAAACATCGGGAGAAAGTTTACTGGAGGAACGGGCTGATGTGACGTTACCTGAGCGTTCTGGTCTTGTGTAGGCAAGTTTTGTTGTGCTAACTGGGGGTTGTTTTGCTCCGTTGGTAGGTCATTAGACTGCTGGTCGGCCCCTGGTTGTACTATCTGCTGTTGAGGGGGTGTTTGTTGTTCTTGGATATTTTCCTCGTTTTCTGGAAGTTGATCAGCGTTACGAGGGTTTCGGCGTTGGTTAACTCTTGGTTGCAATTGGTCGCGTTCTCGAAAGTCGGCTGTTAAGCGGCTCGAATTTCGTGTGTTAACCATTTTTCTCTAATTGAGGGAATAGCGCGAAAAGAGAAGGGTAGTTATAAAAAAAATGGGGGTCTTAACCGTACTTAAAAAAATGGTTATTCTATGCCTTATTAAGAAAGGGGGGTCCCAAACCGCTTCGAATCACAGAAAACCTAATTTATTTAGAAAAAGATTTGCATCTATCGTGACCTTTCGTGTTTACCAGCCGTTCTAAGAAAATTCTAAAGTTATTAATAGAAGAAATGTTGATAAGTTTTACTCTCCGTTTGTTCACACTTGCTAATACTTTGAGATCCTTTCAAATTTAATTTCAATCTTTTGATTGGTTTTCAACGAAAAGTAAGTTTTTTAGTTCAGTTTCGACGCAATTTAAACCTTCGTACTTTTACTTTTTTTTCAAAAGGTTGCCAAATTTGACGTTTTTTATTTCGCAGAATTTCGTGTAATGATCGCACTTATATCTAACGCTACCTGAAAATAAATGTGCGTCTAATGCGCAAAAATACGTAAAAAGACGCAAAAGGTTGTGTCGAAATTTTCCTATTGGGTCGCTAATAAAAATACATAAACGCAAAAGTAATATCACAAATAATCATTACTCTAACTCCCCAATGGCTAGATACCTGAAATATAATGCATATGCGGGTTATTGAGATACTAAAACATTCAAATGTGGCTTCCGAAAGGGGGTCGTTTAATCTCTTTATTCAACTCTACGTTACTCAAATGGTTATTATTACTACCATCAATCTTATTATTGTTGTTAATACTCTTATAATTCGTTTAATTATTGAATGTTATTTATTTTTAAGTTTATATTAGAAGGAAAAGAAAACAATTAAAATTGTCGTTTTGTTTCAATATGATTATAACTAAGGAAAAGGCAATCAGTTGTTTATTCGTTTTATATTTACTAAAATTGTAAAAAAAAATTGTTAATAAGCTGAATATTTTATTGAAATTTTTCGCTTACTTATGAAACGTGGAAACCGTATCTCATAAACGCGCATATACTATTAGTTACTTGTTTAATTTCCGAAGCTAAAGCCGCTTGATGTATAACAGTGCACCTCTGCGTCTGCTGACAGTCACCGCCTCCTTCCTTTTTCCACCGGTAGGTGAACGGTTGTGACGTGCTGCGCACGCTGACCCTAGCGCCTCTGTGGTACTACGCCGCCACTATATCGTAACCCGTTGCGCGCCTCCAACTAGCGGCTCTACGGTTGTTGTACTCCCTTCGAATCGGCGTTGTTGAGTATGGAACGCCCTCACTATGCGGGCTCTATGCTTGGCGCCACTACGCTTCTGAGTCTGCGCCGTTGAGTGTAGGACTTGTGATCCCCACTTTTAGCCACTGCTGTTTATTTCACTTCTGCTGCGCTGTTTTTGCCTCTCAAAGATGCGCGCGCACACTTCCGAACACTGCACTTCCTCGACGCCGAAGTACAGAGAGTATATTATTATAACTATTGAGCACGTTTTTTCTCACGCTAACTTTGTTCGCGCGCTCGCGCACGGCCACGATGCACTTGATTTTTGAATTCAAACTTGAATGCGAAAAGTTTGAATCTCGTGCACTTCACCAGTAGTTTTTCCTTGATTAATTTATTATTTTTCCACTCACGTTTTTGCTTCTTGGTAATCACCGGTTTCAAACGGGTATCAAAATTTTTTAGCCTGATTTTCACGTGCACTTAAGGTTCATTTTCCGGATTTTCGGCAAGAATTTTCTCGCTGTCACCACTGTCATATATTCATTTTATTATGTAGAGAGTTCGTAATTTTCTCCGTCAGGGTCCGCACTTGCCGAACGCGATAACTCGAACAATATCGCGTAAATCCGGTATTGCTTAGGTTAATCCTTAAAATTCGACCTCTTCCGATTATTAGTTAACTATTAATTATTAATAAGAGGTACTTTTATAGAAATTCCAAATGCGAGGTTTCTAGTCAAGGTAAAATCAGTACTTTATTTCTGGTTGTTACTTCTACAACGGTCCACGGAGGAGAGAGCGAGGAAAAATAACGGGGCCTGAAGGTTCGACAATCTTTTACAAAAAGAACAAAGAAGGGAGGAGGGAACCTATCAAAGTATGCCAAAAGTCGTAAAATCTATAAATACATATAAATACATTCCTCCTCCTTTTACATCGATCATCACGCATGAGTAGTTGATTCCGATCAAATATCGTCGGTATTATTATAATACGGAAGCTCCTAACCGCCACCGTAGCGCTGCGCGCGCGCGCTCTGATTTTGAGCGCAGCGCATTGCGCTGCGCCTTTTTTAGAGTGCAGCACATATGCGCTGCGCTAACCGTTTAGAATTTTTTTTTTCGAATTTTTTGTGTTTTTTTTTGTCGATAACCTAATAAAAACTACTTTTTCGCTCAGAAATTGCAAAATTGCTTTAGAAAAATGATTTTTATAGGAAATTGATTGAAAATTTTTTGTAGAATCCGAATATGGTGATCAAAATGATGTACGCGCTTTATTACGGCCGTAATACGGAAAAAAACAATTCTTTACGTCGTGGTATTTGGGTGGAGCAGAAATTGTTAAAATTTTTTTTTTAGGCTGAGTGATGTATTATGAGGCAAAGTTTATATTTACATCAATTTCGTTTTTCTATTTGGGTTCAAAGGTCAAAAAAAAAATTGAAATATAAATGTGTTTGAAATGACCAAAAATTCATGCCTATGTATTGCGAATGTATTGCTTCTTCCTCTATATAGTCGAGGAAATAAAGGAAATCTAGTATATCGCATTAGTTCCAAATCAGATCGAGTTCGGGTTTTTTGCATTATGTTATAAAAATAGTCAAGAACTATGAAATCCATAGAAATATTTACATTCCCTAGTACGTAATTCCTAAAAAGTGTCAAATTTACATTAGAACTGTAGCGAAAATCAGTAATTTTTAGAGTACTTACGATTTTTTGAGAGTATCTTTGTCAATATCCTTGTTAGTTTCTTTGTCCTCGGACTCCGACTGCTTCGATCTGGAGAGTTCAGAGGTTTGTGCTGAGCCATTTTCCTGAATCGGGCCTGAAAAGATAAAATAAAACGTCTAGAATTGAAATAAATAATCAGAATTTTGAATCTCGATAATTGCGTTATTTAATTCCAAGTTTGACATTGCAATTTATTACAATGTTGTAAAGAGGCTCGAGCAGCAGCCTTGAAACCAATTTTTCAAACGCAACGTAATAATTATTACATTGTGTACACACATCCCTTGATACGCAAGCGAACAAGTACAATAAAAAAGAATGCTGCGGAATGCGACATTATTAGTCGGTTATTTTGTTTTTTGCATGGAATTCCGGTGGTTTGTTTTTTGTTTCGTTTTTTTTTTTCATTTTGCATGGTTGTATGCCCTGTGTCCTGTGCGGCACTTAATCACGTAATGCAACATAATGAAACATAATGGGACAATGGTGGTAGCATGTTACGCATTTGTCACTAAAATTCTGCACGGTTTTGCCATTCATAATAATTTTCCCGAGACATGCATTATGGATTCGAAAATTCTGTAGGGTCTTTTTTGCGTTTCGCTTGCTCGCAAGGACAATTAAAACATTCTTCGCGAATCGACGCAGCTGATGTTTATTTTACGTATGAGATGTAATTTTGACTTCGAGCCGGGGAACAAATCACAAGTTGAAATATACAAATTTAAAAATTGTTGACTAATTGGATTTTAAAAATGTTATACTTGGTTGGGGGAGATTTAAATACCTGAATCACAATTACAGGGTTTTCACCGAAATTTTTATTTGATTTGTGAGGTAAGAGCTGTTGAAATGTTACTAAAAATGTTTTAAAAAAGCTTTTTTTTGCAGAAATATTCACGTAAACTTCAACAAAAGATTTTTTCATCTCTTATTTCTTATTTACCATTCTGACCAGACAAACTATGACTTTTAGGGTCCTTTCAGACATTTTTTCAATCTTCAAAGAAAAGAAAAAATGTTCTTAAAATGTATTTCTCATCAATCTGAAGATTTTATTTGCATAATGCAATGAAGG
>WUQG02030007.1:0-11063 GCA_011317285.2 Androctonus mauritanicus
AAATAGATAAGATCTATTGAATAAATAAATCATACTAAACAACAAGTAACGTTTAAATAAGATTCTCTTATGAAAAATTACTTGGCACCTTTACACGTCAAATAATAATATTTTCAAATTTTTGGCATGTATATCTAAAAAGTTTTGCCATCGAAGCTCTATACTGTAACACCAAAAAGTGAAGAATTCCATAATATTTAAAAACTTTTAAGTATTTCATTATAAATAATCATATTTTACTAAGAATGTAATAAATCCTATATAATAAACAAATTAATATTTGTCAAGTGCGGATTAAAAATTTTAATTTAGAGTCTTCATTGTTTTAAAATATTATATTGTTTATTATTTGTTAGAAAAAAATTATAAAAAAATTAAATAATTAATACTAGAGAACAAAGCTTGCATTAAAAAACAACAATGCCATATGTAAGAATAAACTAATCCAAAAATTGCACAGGAAATTTTATGAATATAGTTTTAAACAACTCACATGATATACAACACTATGGACAGCAAGCATAATTTCCAACAACACGTCATACAGTATTGGGCAGCACTGTGTATTGAATAAAATTTCACATTCTTCTTGTAATTTTAATTTTGTTTTATAAACTTTGTATAGCATGAAAGATGCAATGAGATAGAAAAGAAGATAAACACAGTAATTAATATAACAGTAATTCTTCCATGAATTTTATTAATGATGAATAAATAAAATTTCATATTAAAGTATAAATAATAAAATATTATACAATATGAAAAAATAATATTTAAAATTTACACAATATGCATTGTGTGTGCATTCACTCCTCCTCATATTATAAACATTCATTTTAAAATTTCAAAAAATTTTCAAGAATTTTAAACATTATGATAGTAGAATGCTATAGCAACAAATATAATGTACTTAGCATATTATTGCAGTATTTCAAGATAACAAAGATAACACAAAAAAACCCTTACTTTATAATTGGAACTTTTAATTCAAATTTGTGAAATAACTTCTAATTAGTTCAGTTATGAAATATATTATAAAATACAGTGTTTAAAGTGATTTCAGATTTTTGGGTGCCACATAACATTAGTATCAGAGTTATGAACAAATTAAATTTGTAACTTGAGTGTCTGTATAATTTATATATAGTAAAACTATCATTGCATCAGTTAGCAAACTTTAAACCTTAATAAATTTTAATATTATGTACAGACAAGGGGAGGCTAAAAGTTCTTACCCTTACCATGTTGTATATGTGCTATAGATCTGTAATTGCAAAAAATGATATTTATTAGTAAGACAATAATCTATCTTTTTTATCTTGACATGTCCTGTTTAACCAGAGTTAGAAGCATGATAATAAAAGGTATTATATTGAGCAAAATTAAGTATTGAGTCATGATTCCTTCATCTTCAAGGGAAAACTGTAAAATCAATCCACAAAGGATGTCATCTGTATATGGCAAGGAATGTCTTTCATACAATACTGTGAAATGATGGAAACAGGAATTCAAATGTAATCACACCAATCTACAGGATGATCTAAAAGAAGGCCATCCAGCAAGATCATGTCTGTGTTTTGGGACAGACAAGGTGTCATATTGATAGACTACTTATAAAAAGAGTCAATAACAACAGGGTCATTCCACAGAAACTTGCTAAAAAGTTATAGGATAGTGTCAAGGAAGAAAGACATAGTTTACTGTCAAAAGATATGTTGCTGCTAGCAAATAATGCATCTGCATACCAAACTGCAGAAACAGTCATTTTTCTGACAAATATGGCTTTGAAATCTTGACCAATTCCCATATTCTCTCGAAATGACACTTTCGAACTTTTTCTTTTTCAAAATATGAAAAAACATTTATGGGGAAAAAGTTTCTTCAATGATGAGGAAGTCATTACTGCTGTGTAGAACTGGTTTGCCTCCAAATCTACCAACTTCTACAAAGTTGGCATTAAACAACTGTTCCATAGATGTGAGAAATGTGTGGCTGTAGGAGGTGGATATGTATAGAAAAAGAGATAGAGAACTAAATTTCAAATCTTTAGCATCTCCATATCATGATGACAGTAAGAACTTTTTGCCTTCCCCTCATATAAGGAATTATAATGTATTTTATATTAAAATACCTATTAAATGACAGAAGACTTTCTTTATAAAATATATAAAAAATGAAATATATAAATTATTAAATAAATAAAATATAATTAATATTTTTAAAAACACATTTGCCATTTGCTTCTAATAAAATAGTAAAGGTGACAAAGCATTGTAGTCATTTATGACAGTCTAATTTAGGATAAATACTTTGTACTATAATCATATCTCATTTTAAGTCGTTTTGATTTATGTCGTTTTAAACTTTACATCAGTTTTTTTATTAATAGAAAAAATTAAAATCTACTAAGGGTTGGATTTTGCAGGTATAAAATGCAATGTAAATATGCTTGTGTATCAATATTTATGATATTACATCTGTTATATAGCTAGCACTGCACCTTTATGCCAAAGCTGACTTTTGTTCAATTTTCTACACTGTACAGTATACAAGAGTACATTGATCATTTGTCATCAGAGTATGAGCTGGTTGTTAAAACTTTGTTGTCCTCTGAAATGATATATGTCAGGCATTCATGCAGTTTTTTTAGATTTTAATTTTGCAACTGCGAAACTATGACATTCAATAAATTTATTAATGAAGTCATCAATAAATAAAACAATTCTTGAGTTTTGCTATCCACATTGAATCAGCTAATTTCAAATGATGTCACAGTAATTGTTTAATAGCTAAATAACATTGTTTATTTGTGTTGCATCATAATGCTTTCAATTTGAATGTCAGTATGCCCAATGTTTTTACACCTGAGACCCAGCCTTAACATCAATTTATATAATTTTACATTAGATCAGTCAATGCAAATATGAAAAACATAAAAATTTCAAAAAAATAAAAATAAAAAAATCACCTAAAAACCAATAAAAAGTTGCAAAATCACATAAAAATAAATATTATAATATGCAAAATTATTTATAAAATTATTTAAAAGCTTAAAAATGTTATTAGTAATGTTACAGGGATATTTATAGGAATTCTAAGTCATAGTTTAAAAAGTTTATTTGACTTAAATCACAAGTCTTGAAATGAATTAATGATGTAAGGCAATGTATGAGTGTATATTTTATTCATAAGATTTTTTTAATTGAATAAGATAATTCACCCTCAGGCATTAACAGTTTAAAATTAATAAAGTACATAATTTGATTTTAAATAAAAATTATTATATAATTGCCTTTTCAATGCATTGAGTAACACCAATCATCATTGCTTTTCCAAACACTTTTCCATTCTTCCCAATAGCCTTCTTTGCTTGAAGTTTTGTTTCGTAATGAATATGCATCCAATTTCCAGAAGTTGCAATCTACAACAATTTTAAAATTTTAGCAGGCCTTTATTAAAATTAAACAATTAATATATAAAAAACATACTCTATGCTCTAGAACTGTTCCATATTGTGAAAACTGTTGTAATATATAAGATGCTGCAGCTGGAGGAAATCTAATAATTCATATTATTATTTAACATTATATAGAAACAAAGTATAGAGAAAAAAATTATAAATTATATTTACCCAAAAACTGTTACCCAAGTTTCATCTAACTGAACATCTGCTGTAAGATTCTCTCTATCAGATAAAAATTATTAATGTGATATAATTTTTCTATTTTTATTTAAACAAAATTTTATAAAAAAACTTACCCCTGTGTATAAAATGGATCAATTTGTGCAGGAGAAAGGAAGGATCTGTTAACTGTTTGATTTAAACTTCGATTTGGAGTTAAAATGCTACTCAAATTTCCTATAATATATTTAAATTATTAATATTGATAAATAAGAAAATAATAAACTATAATTCTGTAATTACCTGATTCCACAGCTGCATTACTAACTTTTTCAGATGCCTATAAAGCAGCAATATTTTGAACAAAAATGCAAATTATTTAATATCATATGTATAAAATTTTACCATTGATTTTTGAGGTGTTGTCAAGGTTTTGAAAGGAAAACTACTTGCAGGAGAATTAACATTATCAAATAGCTCTTGTACAGGAGGAACACCCGGTTTTCCTCTTGGTGTCTGACCATGAATATTTCTGAAACAAAATTATTATCCACAGTAATTTATTCAGGAAAATTATAAAGTTAAAAATTAAACTGTGTGAAAATATAGCCTTGAATCTGGAGGAAAAATAAATTTTATATATTCAAAATATATAAAATTCTAAGATATATCTTTCTTTTGATATATCTTAGAATTATATATCAAAAGAAATATATATCTATCTTAATCATTCTCAGCAATGCAATTTGACCACAGTAAAATTAATTCATTCATTCTGAAAAACAAGAATTTTTATTTTAGACCATTGTTTTTTTCACATTCTTTTTTTATGGATTAATTTTTAATTCAAAAGATAAGAGCACCATAGCCTTGATTTAAAAATATTCATTCAAATTACAGTTTAATTCAGAATTATTACACTAGGAGTTGATTTGGCTTTAAATATTTGGTTTAATTTTATTTTATAGTTCAAATATATGGCATTTACTTTTTATTATAGATTTCTTTTTTTTTAAGCTAATAAAATATTTTTATAAATATATAGAAGATGATCTTGCATAATTTACATTCAATAATTTTAAAAAAGTAAGTTCTGTAACTAGGAAAACTTCAAATTAATATCCTTTTCCAATAAAACATAATTATAAATATATATATGTATATAATTTTTTATTACTATTAAATGTATATTGTTCATAATTCCAGATTTTCATTTATTTTACAGATTAGTTAAGGAAAGTAATTTCTTAGCATCTTTGATTAATGAGGAGTCTACTATAACTTATTTTAAACCAGTATTATTCGTAATTTTATTTAAAGTATAATTAAAAATATTAAAATCAAATATTTTTTCTACAAGAAAATAACAAATTGAAACTATAATAATTTGTATTTTAAAAAGATACTATACTTTATTTTAATATATAAACATCAAATAAAAAATATTAAAATACCTTGGAGTATTAGAAAGCAATGACAAATCATTAGTTTGAAGATTAGTGACATAAGGTGGACCTGATGATCTTCCAGCAGGCGAACCAATACTCCAAAATTTAGAAGTTGCCTGAAAAATAATTTATATTTCATAGTTGAATTATTAATTTTGTAAAGTAGAGGTAGTCCTTGATTTACAACATAAGTAATCTTGTATGCACTCTGATTTATGACTTAGTTTGAACCCAGAGTCATAAGTCAAAGTAGTCAGAAGTTTGGAAATTACTAAATTTATAGATTTTCTACCACTAATCTTTATTAGCACTCTTTACATTATCATAACAAACTTGACAAACATAAAATTACAGGAATCAGACACAAAAAAATATAAGTTTGGTAATCAAGCTTATATGGACTCATATACTTATGAATTGCATTGATCATTCATAAAATTTATCAATTACATCACTGTCATAAGTATGAGTGGTTGTTATAAGTCAAGAACTACTTGTACATGAGACAATATATATATAAAAAATCTTACTGGAGGAACAGTAGGAGTTGTGGCACCAGTTAAATAACCAGGTAGATACTGAGAACTTCCAGTGGGTGAAGGTGTGTTTGGAGTAGATGGTGAGCCCAAAGTCATGGGCTCTACTGGACTAGAACCTTTAAAAATTTGCATTTAATAATATTAATAATTAGATTTTTAAATTTAAATATTATATATATATTCATGAAGCTTATACAAATTTTTAAAAAATAAATTAGAATATATAATATAATATATATTTGCAGACAATAATCTGTAGCAAGAATATCTAATGAAAAGCTATATATTAAAATTCAATGTAATAATAGAAAATGAAACTTTACATGGTTTTATTTACATAAAATTCTAGAATTTAACTTGCTTAGAAATTTAATTTATACAGGAGAAGAATGGAAAAGAATTTTCCTGAAAATGCTATATTGGCTGTAGAATTTGTGAATGATTATCTTTCTGCAGAATCTGATAAATTACATGTCATTTTCAATTTTTTCAAAATATGTATTAATTAGCAAAGTTTGTGGAAATTATTTTTTCTTAAGATGAATTTTCCTATATACCATTTAATTTCACTGAAGATATTTCAAGAAATATTATTAAATTGAAACAAAACAGATAATAGAAGAAACATTGTATGCTGCTGTGGTCACTATTATTGTAAAGCCATTAATAGTGGGCAGTTTAAGTATATTTCCACCATAAATGGTTGCTGTCATAAGTAAGATTTCATTCATTCTGTGTTCTATAAAAAAAAAAATAAAGCACTTACATAAATAAAAATTTTAAAAGAATGATCTTATTAAAATTTTTATTTAATAAAAGTAAATGCTATGCTTTTCTTTTAAGTAAAAACTTTTTTAATTCAGAGACTATCAAATTAGGAATCCTTAAATATTTTTTATATAGATGTCAAACAGACTTAGCAAATGTCTAAAGAAATCATATTTCTAGAATATAAATTAAAAAATCAAAATAATGCTATTCATTCTGAAAGGAAGTAATTCTTGTAAGTAGGAAAAATATTCTTTAGAATTTAAAAATACACCTATGACAAATTTTTAATTATTATTTGATTCTCTTCAGCTGTTAGCACAAATGCATTATTCTATCATATAAACAAATATTCTGTTCTTGATTTTACGTGATAGGTTAAACTTTGTACTAATAGTTAAAGAAGACTGATATTATTTAAAGTTTAATACTAAAAAATATATGTAGTCTTAATAAATCAAGTTTAACTATTCAAGGTTCTGAAATCATGATCATTTTCCCTATGCTTCATAGAACTGAATTTAGTTAAAACACTTGAAAAGCTCAAATCTTCTAACAAAGATAAGAGCTGAAAGACACACACACATTTCATATATGTGAATGTCTTTCAGCTCTTATCTTTGTTAGAAGTACTATATATTAAACAGGTAACAACAATTGATAATTTGCTTTTCAAAAAATAGTGTAATTATGAAAAAGTAATTGCATATTTGAAATATATAAATCTTAACCCAAGATTCATATCAGTCTGTCATAGACTCAAAACTTTCATTTGTGAATTAAATAATATCTTTCATAATATATATCAATTTGTTATGAAATCAAAACAATGTTATCTCAAACTACCAAAAAGTACAATATTTAATGGAATATATCTCCAAAAAAAGATTTGAAATATATTCAGACCTTATTATTGTGTCAGAGATGCATTCTTCAAAAATGCAACATAGATTGAAACAATGCAAATTGAAATAATAATTTACATAAGAAACTATTGAAATATGGAATATAGGGAACTGGTGGTACTATATTCAACAAACAGAACTGCAAGAGGCATTTACAGTATGTATAGTACATCTACTTTATACTTGGAGAAGAAATTAAACAATGCAATGTGCTACTACTACAGAAAGAGTTATCATTATGTTATAAAAAATAAAAAGATGTAATGATGTGCATATCTCTTCTATTAGTCATTATATTGATGATGTAAAGCTGAGTGAACTAACATAGCACTATAGATTTGATAAATTAAATAAAAGCAATGTTTATATTAAATATTTTTATATAAACATTGCTTAAATTATTATTATTTATTTTTATTATTTATTGCTTAAATTTTAATGTAACTATTTATTTGTAAAATTTTCATTACCGTCAGATGGGATGAGAATGTGCCTGGCGGGGTGAGTTTATGCCAGTCTGTTTTTCTTAATATTCTCGCCTCCTAGTGTCATACATTACAAGCTGGCAATTTGCAACTTTCCCCAACAGGTAGTCCTGTGGTACTGGAAAGCAATGAATTTGCTTTCCAGTACCACAGGATTTTGAATTTTTGAACTAAGTCTTGAATTGTATTCTTTTGTTTGTATTTTGAGTTTTGATGGTTTTAAGAATTCTTCATATTGTTTTGGTTACAAGGCTTCAATAATTGTTGTGTGTAATCAGGTAAGTTAATATATCGATAGCTACATTATTGAATAATATATACAAGAAGAGCTATTCCTTTATCTTGCTTTGTGCATGAGTTATGATGAAATGATTAAAGAAATTGAAAATGATGGGGTGAGATTATGCCACCTTTTGTAGTCTTTTTCCCATCAAATTTCGTTTGAGATCCCTTATGAGAAGAGTGACGACTCTTTGAGTTTACTCGCGAATTTCCTGGAGGTATCTGCTGTTATCACTTACAAATGAAGAAGACAATCAAGACATTATTTCAAGTGGTTCAATTGTGTTTGAGTTTGGTGACTATGTGACTGTAGAGTACAATGTTCATTTAAACCCGGGCAAAATGATCAGCGATTTTGATGAATAAGGTGAGGCCATCATTTCAGCAATGGAGAAAAAGGACAAATATTGGATATGGCCAAAGGAGCCAGATGAAATCTGGTATACAAGAAGACAAGTAAAGAGGAAAATCCCTGCACTTAAAAAAATTGGAGATATTGATATGTATTCTGTTGATATGAAACTCTAAGAATGGATTTCATCATTTCATTGTCAATTTTTCTAATAAACCTTTGTACATTTTGCTTAGTTGATAGATTTTTACAATTTCTATGTATCAGTAACTGCTTGTCAAGTGTCTTTTCAAATAAATTTTTTTTATAAATGTGGACAAACAGTACCTAAATTGAAGTTCTTTGGTCATACCTAAATCTTTTAACATTACTTTGTGGCATGTTAGAATATGCCACATGGATTTCCCTATTCAGTATAGGCTAAAACAATGCCTGGCACAATCTCACCCCACACAGTGGGGTGAGATTGTGTCACAAATATATATATATTTATCACTTCCCGTTGCAGGTAAAAATCACATACTCACAAAAACTGAAACATGAAGTTTCAAGTAATGTTGTGTTTAAATTCCGTCCCAATATCTTAATTATTCCGGCTTGTAGACTTAGAAATCCTGAAAAAGTGGCACATTCTCACCCCGTCTGACGGTATATTAAAATTTTGTTGGAATAAAATATAAATATTTTATTTAAACATATGGTCAATATGTATTTTTATTCTGTTGATTCTCGCTTTTTTAAGGGGCCCAAAAATATGTTTTCTGCACCCGGGGCCTCAACCGGTCTTAATCCGCCTGTTAACTATAATTGAGCGTCATTATCCGAACCGTTGCCATCCCAAAAAAAAAATTATAGTATTTTCTTTTAGTGTACTGACTGCTGTTTTATTATTCATCCATTAATGTATTCATTTCCAATTATTTATTCGAATATATATGCAGTATAGCCAAGAGTATAGCATAAAATAGTCTTAATTTGCCATTACAGAAGTTAGAAATCAGATGTTGACTTTGTAAATAATGAAACGATCCACACAGTGACCAAACTATTTTCATTTCATAATTATTTTTTAATACTTCATATTTTAAAACATAGTAGTAAACCCATGTACACAATAAATTAATTATAGGCCTAATTACATTTTTTGTATAAAAACGGATATTCTCATACATGTTTGATTATCCAGATTATTTGATTAACCGAACAAGATTGTTTTCAATTAATTTGGATGAAGACACTACAATATGAGAGAGCAATTTCGGAAAGAACTAAAATCGCTTACTTTCAATCCATTTGCTTTTTATGTCCGATTTTAATGCTGATTTCACGAGTATAAATATCACGATGACATCACAGCGACGCGACGCCACATATTATTATGTCAAATTATTAGGTCTGTGATATCATCAGAATAAATATTGATGGATGGCAGATGGCAGGGTGTATTAAGCAATGCAGGTAAGCCATGTCACTCCGTCACTGATAACACTTAATGCCATCTATTGTTAAGATTATAAAATTTTAATGAAAATTAAATATGATAGTGATTATCTGTCATTATGGTTACCAAGACGCTGCATAATTTAATCCTACAAGTTCGTTTAATTCTACAAGATTGCATTTAATTTTTAAAAACTTACTAGTGGGAGGGAATAATACAGATATAACGCCCATCTTATAAGCTTTCTTTTCCTTCGAAAGGAAAAATAAAAAAAAAAAAAAAATTTAGAACACTCCACATTGAACAGGAAATTCAAGAAAGAATTAAAATCGCCTAATTCCCGAATGTGCCATTTTTCTTTTATTTAGCACTAGCCAGGTAGTCTGCGTTGCTAAGGAATTTTAGATACAATTTATATGGCAACTATTACGCCATCATGAGATTTATATACTCTGGCTAGTAGTAAAATAAATTTTTAATTAGTTTATAGAAAAATCTATAACTCATTTAAAGTTGACAATGAAACATGCAGAAACATTATCCAGATTATCACCTTACCATTTATTTCATTTATTATAAAACATAACAAATAATAATGTAGCAATGTAAGACACCCTAGCTACAAAATAAATTTTAATATTAGTTTAAGTGAATTTACGGATCAGATTAGTGTGAATTAAGTTTCCAAATCGCACATGGGATACTTTTTGCAGCATCCATTTTTAGAGTACAACCAAGTTACTCGAAAACAACACAAGCTGGCCATCACTCATGGTGGAGTAAACTCAGAGGTATATCTATGAATTTACTCCACCATGGAAGATGTGCAACTCAGAGTGCACATCTTCCATTCGTTTGAATGAAAGCAGTTGAGGAAACCGACCGACATATTGATTAAGTATACCGTGGCAGCGGAGTGTATAGATTTTTCATTTTTTTCTTTACGAAATGGTCGAATTATCACTATTTTGATCGAACATCGAAAAATTAGTCGGATGAAGTCATTTTGTTATGAAAATATTGAGTAAATTACTTTAAATTAGTAAAATACAGTTAAATGCTGAAAGTAAAAAATGTATTTTTTATAAAAAAATTGTTGCAGATTTAATATGTATAGAGTGATAACATGTACAATATGGTTTGTATTTCTTTAAATTGATTTAAAAATATTCCCATGCTCTCATTTTATGGTTTTCTGCTTATTTTCTTTAAACCATTGCA
>WUQG02030017.1:0-11061 GCA_011317285.2 Androctonus mauritanicus
AAACGACTCTGGGGAATAAAAATAATAGCGTACAAATGCGAAAACGTATAAATGGAAAACGTGCGAGTGGGATGATTCTACATGCAAAATCGAAAGATTGTATAAAACACAACATACAAGTGTGAAAAATGTAGAAGTGAGAAACGTATAAACGGGGTTCTACTGTAACTTTTTTTTTATTTCAATAATTCTCCATTGTCACAAATTATTTTTATTTCAATTTTCAGATAAATGAAATAAATTTTAAGTAAATAGTATTCTCAAATAAAACAGTCTTCATTATTTCATTTAAATACTACTTGATATATATATATATATATATTAATCTACTTTCTGAAGGAAACATATTTATGAGATAACCATATTGTTGCCTGTCTTTTTCCCTTTTGAGGGAGTTAATAATTTTTTATGAAATTCAGAAGAGATATTCATCTATTCTCTAATAATTAAAAAAATGTCAGATATACAAACCTTTAAGATAATTTCTTTTGAATTAATTAATGGATTTTTATGAAATTTAATAAAATTATATCATTGTAAGTCTTAATTTTGCATTTTTTTAAACCCGAAGTTTTAGCTATTTAACTATGCTAGAAGTCCAAACTTTAAGATTTATTTTAGAGATATCTGCGAATTATTATAATTTATAATTTTTCAGTAACGAATTCATGGTAAATTCAATGGGAAAATCATGGTATCGAGTATAACTTAGATGTTTTTTAGTCCCGCAATTTCAATAATTTCAAAATGGCGGTGTATAAAGAAAATAACAGATTAGTTTTTTCAGAACCGTTTGCTTTTAATTTTCAATTTTTCACACATAAAATACGCAAATTTTGACAAAAATATGAACATTTTTGTCGCATTATTTCCAGTAAACGATGAGAGAATTTTTTTTTGTTAGACTTAAAAAATTCTTAAGAGAATATGAAACATTAGGTCATAAGTCATCAACATAAAGATAAATCACTCATTGCATTTTATTTAATTAAAAAAAAAATACAGATTTATTTAAAAAAAAAATAAATTTAATAAATTTTATCGATTTTGTTAAATCAAAATCAACGATTACCGACATAAATATTAACTTGCATTAAAATTAATTATGCATGGTAAAGTTTGATCAAATCACGCAAACTAATAACATCAAAAAGATTAAAAAAAAATCAAATGATGTGATGTAAAATTTATAAACTGATTTATAATCTCTTATAGAAATAAACTGATTTATATATAATCAAAATAAATTAATAAGAAAATGAATGTAAGAGACAGAATCATCTTTAACAAAACGAGTTTACAGAACATTGATAACTGTTAAAGATAAAAATATTTCAGATGTAAAATCGAATTGTTGAAGATTAAAAAAAACTCATAAATTTTAAATAGAAAACATTTCCAACTTAGATAAAATTATCTATGTTTAATCTAACAGAAAATGTAAAAGCATTTTCTCAAAAAAATAAATTTCAAAATTTTCTTTTAGTCATTTATCTTTATATATAGTAAATTTAGCGAATAGAAAACATAAACGAATGTTTTCATTTATTAATAATTTTTTTTCTTTATTTCTTTTTTTTTTTTGGTAAAGGTTAAATATGATTAAACTAATAAATTTAAATATCTTTTATTAAAATTCTGATAAATGATATCATTAAATGCTTTATGACTTAAGTTCCAATAATAAAAAAAAATGAGATAAACTTTTTCTTGGTTATATTTTTCGCAACTTTCTTAATTTTATATATAAAAAGAAATTTTTCGAAAATTATAACAGTGAAAAAATACAGATGCTTAACTAAATTAATCAAAATTAATTTCTTTTTTGATTAAGAGAGTAACTTCTTAACAAAAATTCTTATATAAAAATTTTTGTAAAAAAATTTTTATATAAAAAATAAGATAAGTTTTTTTTTAATTATATCAGTAACAAAATTTTTTTAAACTGAATTCATAAATTTTTAATAAAAATTAATTCAATAATATAATTAAATGGAGGCAATGATATATGAAAAAATACAACTCAAACCCATTGCCAAACTTATGAATGGCTATTAATTTTGAATATTTGAAAAAGAAATAAATCAATATTGAATTTAAAATTAACAACATAAATAAAAAACTAATATAAAAATTCTGTATGCAGTTAATGTTCAAATTACAGTTCTTGTGGTTGAAGCATATGATTTAATTGTAGTTTTTTTAAAAGTAAATAAAACTGGATCATTATTGTTTCTGATCATAATTTTCTAAAGTCTTATTAATTAATAAGAAACTATTATCTATTCATAAAAATTTAAATAATCACAATTAAATAAGCAAGTCAAGAATTTCAATGGATATTTTTAAAATAACATCAAGAAATTTTGGCATTCAAGAATTTTCAAGAAATTTGGTCCAGCCCATTTCTGTGAAAATTTTATGCAGTATTTTCCTATAAACTAATGCAATATTTCCCAATACAAAGCTGAAATTAGTCGATATTAGCAAATTGCCATCAAAATAAATTTCTAGTTCCTTTTGTTCAAAAACTAATGAAGTGATCTTCATTAAATTATTTAATACAGAATATTTAACTGAACATTTTTTTTTCAGATATTTTGATACATGAAGAATTAATTATTAAATAGTTTGAATTCTTTCCAGTTTCAGGTAGATAAATCTGACAGAACTGCAAGCATCTTAAACAAAAAGTTTTTCAATTACTACTCAGCTTTAGTATTTCAGGATACATTTGATGCATATAATATTTCTCGATACATATAATATTTTAATCCAATGAAGAAACTAATTGCACCAGTCAAAAATAATTAATATTAACTAGTTTAGAATACTTCAGTTGTTTCAGATAACAGAAGACATATATATTTGGAAACAAATATTATATACAGTTTATCGATCAATAGATCAAAATACAAATTCTAACAAGGACTTCCAAATAAGAAGTGATCATCTAAATTACTTTCTAAATATAGTCATTTATTTTAAAATTATTAAAATGAAAGGATTAAAATATTTATTTACAAAATCTTCTTCAATGGCATAACTTTTATGTTGAATATTATAAAAGTCTATTAAATAGTTCCGTATTTTTATCGTCAATACTATAATACTTACATAGCTATATTGTATTACAGTAGTATCTTATTATATACTAGCTTACACTCAATGTTACGTGGGTGATATTTAAAAGCATTAAATTTACGCATTGCTTTTTTGCATATAACAGCGTAAATATATTACGTTCTAAAAAGTTGTAGGAACAATGCGGGTCAGCCATACATTAACCTTACTTTAGCGCTTAGCGCCATCTCGTGTCAATGATGTAAAATTAAAATCTTAATAAATTTATAAGATAACTTCAGAATATCGAATGTCTGCCATTTTTAAATGGATGAATATGTAGGATTTATTAATGTTTAAAAATTCGATCTTAATGGCCTACCACTCTGAAATTTTGTAAAAATTAATAAAAAGTTCGGAAGTTATTAGTGAGAAATCTTTGTAGTTTGAACGTCCGCCATCTTTAAATAGTTGCAACCACAGGGTTAAATAATGCGGCATAGAGATGATATATAAACAGAAAAATATCAAATTTTATAAAAATATTGATTAGTTCAAAAGTTATATGTTGTTAGGATTGACAGAAAGATGGAAACGGTAGGCTTTTGAAATGATGATCTAATAAGTCTCACTTTCCTTCGAAAAGTAAGCTAAAATGATAATTTTTAGACTAATTAACATAATAATTTCAATTAGATGGCTTACATTATTGAAAAATAAAATTAATCAGCATTTCCCTTCTAACAAATATAAATATAATAAAAAATATAATATATAAATATATAATATATTATTATTTTAATATATTTATATATTATTATATTATATATAATAATATATAAATATAATAAAAAAACAAATAAAATCCCTTCTAACAAATATTTATATTTGTTAGAAGTGATTTTATTTGTTTTTTTTTTATTTATATAAGAAATTTTATTCATGTCATTTTAAAATTTTTTAAATATGATTTATTTCAATAATTATATTATTAAAATTTAAAAAAATAATAATAATAATAAGGTATAATTTATATATATTCGTGTAAAACTCTGTATATAAATTATTTCTTATATATTGATATTTTGACACACAACAATTATCATTAAAAATTTTAATGAAAATTGAATTTTACCGTTACGAAATTTGGATAAAAAAATCATATTGTCTAAAAAATGTAAAAAAAAAAAATTAAAGAATATCATTTAATAAACGTCGCAATAATTTTATGAAAAAATAGTCGGCTTGTCATTTACTAGAATAATTAGCATAAATATAAGATGGTGATTTTTTCATATTTTTAATTTTATTCTAAAATATTTTTTTATTTATAGAGCTTCACAATAATTTAATATATTTTAAATAATTTTATTTTCTCAATGCATATAGAATTTTAATATAGCAATAACAGTCTATTATAAATTTAATTTCAGATTTAAGATTTATATTTTTATTAGAAAATATAATCCTTATTATAAAGAACTTTATAATGATATTTTTTTTTAATTAACTTAAAACAAGGAATTTAATATTACTAACAACAGTAGTAGTACTTTCTCAAACTCTTCTTTCCTAATCTAATGTTTTGAACTTTTCTCGTCGATTGTTTTTCTATATTATAATTGTTCTGTAAATTATGGGTACGATCTTGTTTTAATTTTCATATAAACATAAAATAACTCTACTATTCTTTAAAACATGATACATACATTTGGAATATATAATACGAAAAACGATGAATTTCTTTAACTTTTGGTATCAAATGATATCAAATTTCATTCCTATACAAATTTAATTTATATATAATACAGTACAGATTTATTAACGAAAAAATAGCTATACGGTATTGTACTTGCATTTTTATATTTATGAATTATTCTCTATAATATCTCGTATATATATTTAGCAGTGCCGGATCTAGACATTTTGTCACTTGAGGCAACATCATGGGCAACATTAGAAAATGGTGCCTGCTCTCCTCTTCACTTTTAGTATTAATACAATTAAACATATGTAATACTTTGAAACCGGGAATGTAATGGCATTAGATACATAGTCGCTGAAAAACATAAGAAAAACACTTCGTTTTTTCAAAGCAAGAAATAATTAACAAATACTCCCAAAAAACACATTTATAATAGATATAATAAAAATGAACTCTGTTTAATATAATAAATACGAACAATAGTTTAATTCTTATTGCTTTCAACGAGGCAAAATCATTAATAATTGTTTATCAATTAATCAATTTAATTAGCAATGGTTTCTCTCTCTACCTTGATACCTACTATCTATTTAAAAAAATACACCATTATGTGTTTGTAGACCAACTTTACAGCATGAAATATTGTCGAGATAAGTATAATTAAGCTTGTTTGTGAAATTGCAACTACATTTTCGTGCCCCCTCATAATTTTTGCCCGAGGCGACTGCCTCGCTTGCCTCACTTCAGATCCGGCTCTGATATTTAGTATACAAGGTATATCAGAATTGCATACATTAATTCCTGCAGGGCATTCTATAATAAAACAAAAGCAAAATTTGTCTTATATAGTCTTAATCATTTCGTTATCGAGATATAATAAATAATTCAATATTGATAGGAGGCTTCAACATTATGGTGAGTGACTAAATATCCATTCATTAATTTAATAACTATGTATGTAGTATTATACTATAGTTTTCATTGTTAAATGGGCATTCCCAACGATACAATATTCAGGACGATATATAGCATACCATTGCAGCAGCTGGAACAATCATTCATAGTACGCTTCATATAATTCAGCAATGCACGAATTCATAGCGCAATATGATTCAGCATTATCTTGAACTTAATGGCTGATTTTGTATACTATTTATGAAAGATGTTTGATTGGCAATATGACATTTAAGCTAATTACAATCAAGTTATATCAAAGTACTGTAGAAATTTATTTGCGTTTCTTTTAATTACGTATCCTATCTATAATCTTATGTTCTCTCTTTATTTCTTAATGGTGTGGTTAACACCATATTTATGTAAAAAATTATGCTTACTTTTAACAGTAGAATATCATGCATGTATTTATTGTATGCAGTTCCAATAGATTTTCTACATGAAAGACACAAAGAATAAATTCGTGAATATAAAAATTCGAAATCTATAAAGATTTATCAATGAAAAAACAACTGATTTAAATATCAGATTATGAATTAGATTATTCAAAACAGTCTGAAATTTTGCCTTTAATGAGAGATTAAAGTAGTTCTGGAAAGAACTAATCGCCTACTTTCTGAACGTATTTTTTATTTTAATATAACTTTAGAAAAGAATTTAAGTTGTAAATTATCAAAACCATCTTGTGGCTTAATTTACCGAATAATCACGGAATATCTATTAAATAATTCTATAGTTATTATAAAGAAACTTCGTAATATTAAATGTTCATTATTTTTAAATGGATAAATCTAGTTAATTAATATAAATTTCAATAAAACTTTAATTTATTCCTATTAAATTAAAAAAAAATTAATTAATGGCTCAAAAGTTATTAAAAAGAAAATTTGAACGCTTGCCATTTTTAAATGATTAAAATGTTTGGGGATGATCCGCCTGGCTAGAAATTTTCAGCCTAATGAGTTGAGAGAGAGAGAACTTAAGGGGTTAACTGATAGACCTCGAGATTACTTTTAGTGATAGAACATCAAATAAAATCAAATAATACTAAATTTCACGAAAATATGTCAATTGATTCGCAAGTTATTGAAAATGAGGGAAGATATAGACAGCGTGTTGATTTTAGCAATATTTCCATACGCATCACTTTCTTTCAGAAAATAGATGATCGGTTCAATTATATCAATGGAAGCATGAAAATCTGTCCTGATGCTTGAGTAATGTAAGGCAGTGATTTCGTTACAGTAATTGAGTTGAGTTCTAATGTTATTAGACAAGATAGTATTTACCCTGTCTAATGGCATCATGATGGAAGAGATTATGATACATCTATGTTTTAGGTTTTGATATCACTTAAGTAGTAACTTTGACTTTTATGACGTTTTTAAAGCTTGTTAATTGAGATTGATTAATTGCTTACATGAACCTTTCCCGTGTTTAATTTTATGCCTTTTTGAAAATTCAATATTAGCAATTTCGGATATATTAAAAGTGATTGATATCAAGTCAATATTAATGGCATAATAAGAGAAGAGATATTCACATATTTTGGGGCAATATTTCACATAGATATTATCTAATATGAATGAAAAAAAAAAATATATATATATATATATATATATATACAGTGACTATCAAAGAGGAGGCAAGAGAGGCGGCTGCCCTCGGCCTCACAATTTTAAGGGCCTCAATTTATAATTCAATATGTTAGAAAAAATATATTTGTATATTTTTATACTATTCGAACTTTAGTTGTTTGTCAAAATTTGAAGTTCTCTATCAATATTTTTGCTTTTCTTATATATTTACCATTATTTATTTGTCAATTTTGTCGTTTTCTTTTTTTAAGGACCTCAAAAATATTAGTTGCCCTGGGCCTCACATTTTCTCTGAGAGCCCCTGTATATTATTGGGATATTCTAAGAAAGCAGTTCTCAAGAAAAATTTTTCTGTGTCCGAATGACTGACTTCTTTTATTGTGACAGAAAATTATTACTATACTTTTTAAATTTAATTTTCGCATAATATAAAAATAATAATAAGCAATTTATATAAACATATAATATTCTTATTTAATTAAAAATAAACAATTTTTATTTCAAGATTTTACTGATTTCAATTATGAAAAATTAGGATCACCTACTCTAAGAATATTTTTCTGATGAGTTTTGTTAATTTATTCTAGATTGTATATTTTTATAAAAGCAATGAATAGAAAATTAATGTATAATTAAATTAAATTAGAGTCTTATCCCGAATTTACGGCGCTTCAGACTTGTTTACATTTCGAATTGCCATCATTTCCCAAAGTTTCAATATTTAATTTGGGATTGTGGCTCTTCAGCAGCATTTTTTTTTTTTTTTGGAAAAAATGCTTACTTTTTCAAAATAAGCCTACAGTATTTCTTTTAGTTATAAATGCTTCATTTATGTTAGTTATATATGTACATGACAATTGCAGTGCATTACATGCTTTGATAAGTGAAAAAAAAAAAAAGACAGTGTTCCGATTTATGGCATCAGTCTGGAACCTAAGGTGATATAACTCCGGAATATGTCTGTATATATTTTCCTTAAATTTTGACTCTCACTTATACATGAAATATTTTCTTGCGGCTGCACTAAAATTTTCAGGTGGTCGCATTTCACAATACTGCAGTTGCCTCTAGGGAACCAAACCTATTTTATGAAAAAAATCGATATTGGATCATATCTGACTGGCACTGGACATCTCATATTAAAACTATATTATTAATACGATTATTATCCAATTTGAATGAACTCAATCAGTCTTAAAATTGTCCAGTCAGATATGATCCATTATCGATCACTTTTTAATAGATGTGATTCCCTAGAGCAAACAGTCGGTAATCTTTTCTCTAAGTGAACACTTATTGATACATTACAGAGTAAAAATCTATAAGCATTTAAGTGATCGAACAAGTAAAACTTACCTTCTGAAAAGCATTGCTATGCTTGCAAGTATCTGATTAAAACCCTTTAGAATATTATCTCAGAATGTTATTTATATTTCATTCAGATTAGATAATATTTATGCGGGATATTGTTCCAAAATATGTGAACATCTTTTTTATTCACATTAGAATATCTTTTTATGCACTGGTGAATATATTTTTTATGCACATTGTGATCTTAAATTGTAACATTTAGAACCATTTAATTTTTTCAGTGAAGTGAGATTCTTTGTATTACGAGGCCTAAACTTTAACATACTTAGCGTATATATAAATCCAACCCTGCCATATCATTTTCAAAAAGGTATATCGAATAATGGAAAAAGATCATATTAGCCATTCATTGATCTTAACTTATTCCCGATGAATTCATCTCAACTTCATACGCAAATTTAACATTGCCATTCTGGTGACATCAGAACTTAAATTATAAATGTATCATAATATCAGTTTTGGCATGACATTATCAGCTAGAATAATACCATCCTGTTTAACATATGGCTGTGAAACATAACACGGAAAATGGAACAGAAACTAGCAACAACCAAAGAAGCATGGAAAAATATATGTTAATATTCACAGAAAGGATTGTAAGACCAACACCTAGATGGGAAACCAAACCAAACTAAAAGACATGATGATAGCAGTTAGAAGCAATTGGGCAGACTACATAGCGAGATATATCGATAACCATCGGCCAAAGATAATTACAAAGTGGCAATCAAGGTAAGGGAAAAGACATCCTGGCAGATAATACAAACGATGGAAAGATGATATGGAAATCAATTACTTTTCTTATATGTACTTATCTTGTGTAATCGGCATCAAGATAGGTACATATGGAAACAAAAGATGAAGGCATATATATATGTATCTCCTACAATGGATGAACTTATTATAAATGCTGATGATAATGACACCTAAGCTTTTAAATAAAGGCGTCTGTGATGACAAATACAAACAAGTAAAAGGGAAAAAAAGATGAAAGATAAAGAAAGATTATTTGTTGTTCAATCAAAAAACGATAAATTTTTTATTGATTCAATGTTTATAAAAGTGTATAAATTCTTTTTTTTTCCAATTGAAACCAAAATAAAAAAAAAAGAAATAAAACGTCAACAAGTAGGCCTACCTGTTTATAAAATGTAGCGCATATCCAAATTTTTCAATACTATACTTGACTTACATTTTTACATATATTTGAATAGATATTTCTCTGTACTACTTGAAATTATTACAGATCTGAAAATTATTAATTTTATTGCAGCTCCCAAAAATTTGGATGCTGGCTGAATTTAGAAATTTTATTAAAAGAAATCGTGTATCGCGAAAAATGATTTTATGGGAAGAAATGAATTTATTTTATTTCTTAAAATACTCGTCTTTATTTAATTTTACGAATTTTTATGATAGATAATTTCATTATGTTTTTGATAAAGCAATGCAGTTTTTTTTAAATATGTATTCGGCATGTGTTATATTAAAAATTTTTTCCTAGTTGATTTTCTTTATTGAAAATAAATAAATATCGATTGCAATAAATCAAACTGACATACAAAATTTAGTTTCGATCAATCCGATTTGATTCCAATTAAGTAGTTTATAAATATTATATTTTCACGGATATTTTAAAACAAATATTTCTGAAATCAACCTAAAAATACTTCAAAAAACATCAGTACACATTATAATCTAACCATTTTATAAAATTAATGCCTTAAAACATACGTTATTAATAAAAAGTATCAGTTTTAGGAAAGTTGTTTTATATCTGCAGTACTTTGCAAACATTATTAGATATTTATAGATATTTAATTAATATATATTTATAGATGTAATTTTTGCAAATTACATCTATAAATATCTAATAATCATCATCTATTAATTCATATTATATGATGATAACGTATATTATTCTTTGTAGACTCTTTTCATTCCAAAATAAAATAAAAGGATATATAAATTAAGTTTTTCCGGATGTTTTCAACTTTGTAAGTCGATTATTATGATAAATCACGTGTATTTTATATAATTTGGATAAAACTCACATTTACAGAATCAAGCCTATTGAAAATCATTCTTAATGGATTAATATTAATTGGTGTAATAAAAGATATTCGCATATATTGTTAATGGTCAAGATTGCACAAGATAGGTACATATAAGGAAAGTAATTGATTTCCATATCAACTCTCCATCGTTTGTATTATTTGTTAGGATGTCTTTTTCCCCTTACCTTGATTGCCACTTTGTAATTCGCTTTGGCCGATGGTTATCGATATATCTCGCTATGTAGTTTGCCCAATTGCTTCTAACTGCTATCATCATGTCTTTTAGTTTGGTTTGGTTTCCCATCTAGGTGTT
>WUQG02030028.1:0-11061 GCA_011317285.2 Androctonus mauritanicus
AACCAACATGGCGCCGGTTTTCTTCACGTTAGACTGGATATGCGCACTCTAGTTATATATTGTTAACTCTATGGATACAATAGATATTATCCAAAAGAGTTGATCCAAAAAGAGTATCCATTTATCGCCACAAATTACTGGTCCTGAAGAGTTAGTAAGATAATTCATAGCATTCAGGCCCTGCTCCATCACAGGAATTCTATAGAGAGATGCCACTCTGCTTTAATCATTACCTGTGCCAGATGGGGACATGCCCGCCATCCTGGGTTAACACTGTTGGTTAACACAATGAGGGAGGTCAAGATGATCCAGTTTCGATCAACCGAATCGAAGCACTTCTTCCCTTCGGCACGTCGTGCACGGTGCTACTAAGCAATTGGGAAATAGCCAAGAAAGGTGACATTTATCGCCACAAATAACTGGTTCTGAAGAATTAGTAAGATAATTCATAGCATAGCAAAAATCAACAGTGATGGATCTTCTCGCGACAGGAGAAATCCCAGAGATACATTCGGCTGCGAGAAAAATCCGACAGCCAGCCTAGCGAGCTACACGCAAGTTTCTTGCAATGTATCCACAGCTCCAATAGCACCTAAATTTCTCTCCTAGTGTCGAGAAAGAGCATTCGAAGCGCATATCATTTGTTTTTGCTGTGCAGTTTTATACCACTTTCCACTATGTAGATACCAAGTGGCGGAAATTTGCAATTTTACCACGAGTCGTCCACACCACAAGTAGGGTCAGTCGCAGGTGGAAGATAGGCTTCAACCAGCCGAGCAAGGAATCCTTTCTATAAGATATGACCTACTAATATTAAGTTGTTTACTATTCAAGTAATTATCCATGAATGGTAAATTAGTTTTAGTAAATTAATTTCGTCGAATCACATAAAGGATATATCTGGCGGCGGCTATTTGCAGCTCCCTCATGGCTGACAAACGTCTATGACGAGTCAACTGGAAAATTGATGGATGGAATTCAATTGCTTGATCTCCCAACTTTCGTGAACAGTCATCAACCACAAAAGTTTTTATTTTATTTTATTATTTTTCAATAAAACTTTAAAAATAAAATTAATATTTTATAGCTTCTCTGCTGTGCGGCAGTGTGAAAGAACAGATTCGATCTGTTGTAAAATCTGGAATCAAATTTGAAATTGTCTCAATTTTCATATTTTATCATTATCACTAAATTATTCAGTCTATTATCCGATTCCTTTACCCTATAGATAACTTATCAATGAATGGCTATGTGGGAAAACATTTGCTTGCCATTTTAAAAAACGGATTAAAATATGTCAACATTTAAAAATTTCTTCAGATATGTCCGGATTCTACTCATTGAATATTATACTTTATTTGACAGCAAATGCCTATGGTTGTAAGCGGTCTGTAATGGGCTTTGCTGTATCTATCTATTAGTAACTTTATTTGAAAAATAGGACAAAACGCAAGAGGATTTTATTTTATTCTGTATAATTTAACGCCATTTTCTATCTGGCGGATACTAAGCAGCAAGACATTCGAATGTTCACATGGGTTGCACACACTCTCCTGGTGGGATCAGCAGTCTGGTGAAGGCTGGAATTCAAAAGCCAGGCCCAAATCATCCTTGGAAAATCTTTAGAATACGTGACCCTGGAATTGAACCCGATCCCTCCATGTGAAGCAGCGATATACACATATATATACTGTATATATATGATGTGAAGACACAACACGATTCCATAGCGGTCATCCGATCAACTCTTCTAGATAGTAAATCAACACTTTATCACACTGACAAGTCAAACCAATCAATCATTGTTGTTAATACTTCAATATATACATTATTTCTTTGTTACTATCAAAATCAAAAATATTAATTTTTAACTTAATATGACAGGACATTTTATTAATGCCATTAACTTTTGTATAGAGTTCCATTATTTGTAAAATGAAACTTATTTTTCAAAGAATAACCTCCAATCAACACATTTTTCAACATTATTTTCAAATATCACTCTTAAACACTGAATCCATTTCATATTAGAGCAAATATTTTTATATTTCACATTAAATATTCAATTTAATTTATGCAATAAAATAATTCTAGGAATGTCTATATTATGAATGCAACAAAATGCTATAATGTATTTTAATGAAAAGTATGAATCAATTAAAAATAATAAAAAAAAGGAAAAAAGTAATATAAGCTATTAATTATATAAATAACTAGAAATATGCTATTTTTCAGTTATTTGTTCAGCACATGTTTTTGCTTCAGATGTGGATCGGCGAAAGATACTGCACTTATTATAAACTTACGATAACACGTGGTGCATTGTAGATGAAAATCAAATGTAGTTCTACCATTTATATTATACATTTAAAATAAAAATTATGTCTTAATTTTTATATTAATAAACTTAGAATGAATAATTATATTGTATTTATCGATAATTACAGATTCCAATCATAATACCGAGTTTTGAATTTTTCTTTTAGGTACTAATCGGGAGTTGCCGCCATATTGGTAGACACTTGTCATTGGAAGTTTATTTACTTCTTGAAATCATGAATATATTTCGTCTGGCTGGTGATTTATCGCATCTTTTAGCTATTGTAATTCTCCTTAACAAGATATGGAAGACCAGATCGTGTGCAGGTTGGTTTAAAATGTAAATTAGATATTAAATTTTCTAATGTTTGTAAATTGATCGTAATTTTAAGAATCAGTTTTAAATGGGAAAATGTAACTTACTATATAATTTAATTGAATATTTTCCGTAATATTTTTATTTATTTTATATGTAATTTTTAATATTTGGTGTGATATTTGAGTCAAATATTTAACTTTAGGGCGTATAATCATTAGCGAATGTATGTAACTACTATAGTTTTAATATTTCTGAGTAAATCTTGTGCTGATATTACATTTTTATGTTAATTTAGTATTAAATTACAGACCTTCAAATGTAATTAATGTATACAGAATATTTTATTGTATAATACAATATTTTGGAAACTACTAATTTATAAAAAAGCACTCTATAGATTTAATTTTACAATGAAGAAAAAATTTCTAGTTTAAATTTATTTTTCAATAAAAATCTTACTTAATCTAAAATATAAATTATATTTTCTGTATCAGTTTTATACTTTACAAAAATTGTTCAAATTGTAATAAAATCAGTAATTATGTAATCCTCTGTCCTATTCTTCTTTTTGAAATATCTTAATTCTAGAGAATAAATCATTTTTAAAACCTAGCAAATAGATCACTGTAAATATATTTTCTATCATAATGATTCAAATTTTAATTTTATTAGGAGATTCCTTCAAAATAATTCCTTCTTTTTAGAGATTCCTTCATTTAAATACTTTAATACTTCAATAAGATTTTCTTATCAACTATTTACATTGATTTAAAACTCTTGAAACAAAATTTTATTTTGGTTTTAATGACAAAGTAAACTTTGTTCCAATGCCTTTGTCTTTATACATGTATTATTATTTTGTTTCTTCTTATTATTATTTAAATATTTTATTTGCAAGTGAAAGAGCTATCTGTCAGTCATGTGAAATTTATTAATGTTCTGAAACTGCTGTGGACAGTTGCTACTTTTCAATTAATGAAATCTCATAAAAATTACTTCTGTTTTAGTAATATAGGGACAATCATTTGCAAGCATTTTGTCATCTTAAAAAAATAAGAAAAACTATGAATTCTGACAATAGTAAAATTATATCAGAAAACATCAAAACTTATTTCCTTACTATTTGGAATATTACAAAAATGAGTGGAATGTGTTTTTTGATTGAGTTATGACATCTGAAATATTGATTTATCATCATTGTTATATTGTAATTCCAAAATAGTTGTATCATTCTTCATAGATGATAAGTTGTAAGAATAAACTATTGTGAAATTTTTTAAGTAATGAAGAAGTAAAGATATATCTTGTTACATTTTATGTTGAATAACTTCTAAAATAATTATTTTTTTGTGTAATTTTAAACATAATGTTGAAAATATTGTAAAGAAAAGAAATATGGTGCTTATATTAGGTATTCTTAATAACTTTATTTTACACTTTATTCAAAGGAATATAGCAAAAGTAAGAATTTTATAAAATTTGACTTATAAGAATTAATATTGAATTAACCTGTATTTAATAAAATGATTTCAGTTATTTTGGCTATCAATCTATATGTGAGAGCAAATAGGAAATATATTGGGTTGGCAACTAAGTTCCTGCCATTTTTTTAAATTTTTTAAAAGTTTATTTTTCAATAAAAATTAACAACTAATTAATCAATAATGTATTCTCCCTTGTTTACAACTTCTTCCCAACGTTCAACAAAACATCCCTTTCGAATGATTTAAAACATTATGCCAAAAACATTTAATTACATGAGGAATGTTAACATTTAAAAAAACTGCGGGAACTTAGTTGCCAACCTAATATATAGCTTAGCTAGCGAAATTCATTTATAATGTCGATTTTATTTAAAATTCTTAAATCTTTGCCAAGATGCCAAGAAATGATTTTACACTTTCAAGTAAAATTGCTTTGCTTTGTATAAATTCTTTTAAATAAAATTAAAAGCCGTCATAACTTGCTGATAAAACAGGTGTACCAAAATCTACCGTAGCGCGTCTCTTACAACAAGAAAATCAACTGTGTTAGAAATGGGCATTACGGAAAGAAATTCCAGGAACATTCATTCAATAGAAGGATCCAAAAGTCGAAGATAGATTAGATAAATGGTATTCTATACTAGCGGGCGAGGGGTGAATATCAGCGGCCCAGTGTTGAAGGCGATGTCGGAGATGATCGCTAAAACCTAATAATTAGGTATTTATTAAAATAAAGCATTAAAATAGGTACCTAATTATTATTGTTTTACCTACTTATTTTTTGTCTATGTATTACATATTTTATTTTAGAATCTATTATTAGTTTGTTTAATTGGTCCAGCCGTTTAATTGGTCCAAAATGGATTAGTCCCAATTAAGCGGATTCGATTGTACTACTGTATTTAATACAAGCAGAGTTTGTATTGATGTAAATTTCTAAATGATTTTACCAAAGATAAACGCAAAATTCTTTATTTTAAATGAATCCAGAATACTATAAAATATCCAGAGCATTATATAATATTTATGCGTCGTAAAATAAAATAACTGGTTTTGCCACTTCTTCAAGTTGGTAATAAATTTATCATTTCATATGATTTATATTCTGTTGATAAGGAACGTCGTAACGTTTAAACAAGTAAGTGGTTATATATAATATAGGCCTCTTTGTGTGTATATATATGTATATATATATATATACACAAAGATACTCTAAATGCTATCGGGTAATTTTTGATGCTTAATATCGGATATTTTTATTAATAAATTCTATAGAGCAGCGTTTTTCAAACTTTTTTCTCTGAGAGACTCTACAGGAACTGCATCTTGTATCGTGAACCTAGTATATGTTTGTTAAATCAAAGACACAAACTTTATGAATTATTATGTTTATTTATGAATGCTAACATATTTGTTATAGATTAAATATATTGATACAAATGAACCGCTTTCAGAAAAGTTTTATTTTATAAGTAGTAGTCCAGATATTTTTGTTCATTTTTTTCTGTTCGTCGCGACACATTTTGATTTATTTTCTGATACTTTAGCGGATCGAAATAAACTGGGCCGCGCTGTTTGAAAAATATGTAGCTAACGTAATATCCATAATGGTAACGATATAAGTACGATCAGTTGGATGACTGCCATGATTAATTTATATAACTATCCGAGACCGTAATGGTAATTTATAAACTATCCGAGACCTGCTTATTATTACTATGTAAAAAATATGATGATAACGGCATTACATATACAGTACATCATCGAATATCAGATACTGTAAGCCAGTGATTCTCAACCGCTGGTCCGGCGGACTGGCACCGGTCCGCCGAGAAATTTGACCGGTCCGCGAAGAACTTATCTTTATATTTAAATATTACTTATTTATTTACAATAATATTTAGATATAAAGATAAATAAATGATAATAACAATGTTACAGTTAACTTATGAAGTAGTCCTTTAATACCTAGTAAAATTTGTTTGTTAAAAAAACCACGGGTCCGCAAAATTTTTTTCACAAATTTTACCGGTCCGCAGGCCAAAAAAGGTTGAGAAACACTGCAATAGAGAATTCACAAAAAAATTTTTTAAGGATTAAACTCATTGGTATGTGGAAAACTATGAAAATTTGAATAGTATATCACTCATAATTTATATAGCATACACAATATTTAAATTCAAATACAAGTAGTTTTTGCATGTCATGCAAGAACTTAGCTGCATGTCATTTAATCCTGAAAGTAGGGTTACCAAATAATCCTAACTAGCCAAATTTCTTTAGTGATTTATTTTTGAAATATCTATTTAATAATTAATTAATTTATGCTATAGTGCCACCATATGTTATTTAATAATTGAACTTTAACTTTTACTAATTTCCTGAAATTAAAAAATTAAAGTTCAATTACTAAACAACAGATGGCAGCACCCTACCTTAAATTTAAATAATTATTAATCCAACAGATGGTGCATTGTAGCCTAAATTAATCATTAAATTGGAAGTTATTTCAAAAATAAATCACTATGGGAAATTTGGCTAATTAGGGTTATTTGGATCATGTAATCCCCTAAGTAAATGTTAATTTATGTAAGGTTACCAACCATATTCTTTTAAGAATATATACACTCTTTTTGAGGAAATAAAACAGCACATTCTTACTTTTCCAAATTGACAACTAGTCCCAAATTAAAATAAAAACAAAATCTAAACTTAACACTATACAAAGCACTCTTAGCAGTCGAGATTAACTACTAAATAAAAATTTTAAGTATAATGTTTTCAGTAATCAATACCATCTTCAGGCTACAAAAATCAAACTCTATTTTTGTAGCCTGAAGATGGTATTGATTACTGAAAATGTTAACTAGTAAATAAAAATTTTAGGTGTAATCTCAATTGCTTTGTAACAAGCAAGAGTAATTTGTTTAGTATAAGCAGTAAGTTGGACAATATGAAAATCTAAACTAGCTTACAGGATCTTAATTTTATTTTAAGGTCCTATAAGCTAGTTTAGATTTTTTGTTTTATCTTGCTTTTCACTTATTAAAGTCAAATATATTCTTTATGAAATGAAAAAAATAATAAAATCAGATTATTTAATCTAACATATTATTTTATATTTGCTATTTATAAAAAAAATCTTTTAACAAATTAATGCAAATATTTTGGCTTAGTATCGAAAAAGTACAATACCAAATTACAACGATGACATTGACTTATCAGCATGATTAATATCCAACAGATTGATAAAAAAAATAAATTGGTTATCAATACCATGAAAAATTCGTTAATGGTCGAACATAATTTCAAAAAATTTGAATGCTCACAATTATTGCATAAGAGACAAAAAATTGTTAGTCAAAGTTCAAATAAAGCAAATATTCATTCAGTTAAAATTTGATATTTAAATTATAGGTTTTGTTAAAACTCTAATTATTGATCTTTTTCATGTATATTTATTGCAAAAGTATTTACAATGTTAACTGAAAGTTTTAATCATTCAATTAAAATTTTATATTTACATCAATAAAAATTGTTTCAGAAATTTTATTTTATTGAATATCTACTGCATTGTATACACACAAAAAATCATGCCCCCTCCTTCCAGTCCTCAGATGATCATTTTTTAAAGAGTGTATCTGTGTATTCTTTTCTTATGATCCAGGGAGGATAATAAGAATAATTTCTATCTGAAAGAAACTAAAGAACAGTGACCATAGGAGAGAAAAAATTTTTTCAAAAATCAATAAATTCTAATACTAATTAACAGATTAAATGTACAAAATATTTGATTTGAAACATTTTTGGTACACTTCATCATCAGCAATATTCTAATAATTACAAAACACATTTAAAAATATTAAAATCAAATAGACACTGTTGCACATCCATAAATTTCAAAAAAAATTCCTAAACTTTTTCTACTTTCTATTAAAAAAAATTTTTTACTTAAAAAGTAATTCAAGAGCATGGATTCATGTATCATGCTTGAAATTTAGTACTTTTTTTTAGTCAATAGATATGGAATCAATACATGCTCAACTTTATAAATTAATTCATTCCTGAAGATCGTTCCAGAAACAAATTAAAAGCTAAGAACTGGCTGAAATTAATTATCATACTTATTCATATAATTTTATTTTTTCTCTTATTAGTACTGATATCATATGTTGAATTAATACCAAACCTTGTATTATGTATACAAAGTTTAGTATTAGTGATATGCCTTTATATATACTTTCGATCCAGTATTCACACTGGATAAAAACAACACTAGATGGTGGTTGCTAGAGGTAAAAATGACATTATGAGTGGATGTTTTGGTTAGTAAATTAGATCTGTTTATATCAGAGAGTGCCTATATTATGTTTTCATAAATTATCACATCAGGCAAAATCTTTTAATTTAATTTTTAATTAAAATTTGTTCTAATAAAATTTAAATGATTAAAATGTTATGTCTTGCAAATTAAATAGTAGTAAAATGTAATAGTAGTAGTAAAGTAAGGGCACTCTATTAAATATGATTCATAATTGCAAAGATTGAATATCAATTGTCTTCTACTATCAAGAACTGGCAAATAAGAATATTCATAGTTTCCTATATGAAGCCTTTCTCTGGAAAACTGATTTGATATCATGAAATCATGGAGTTTGCTACAGATGATCATTCTATAATTGATATTAAAATTACAACTTCTTAATAAAAATAAATGGTAAATCACTACAGTAACATAAAAGGATTGGCACCATTTCATAATCTCTATTACTGCATGTGTTTCACAAAAAAATATTTACTGAACAATAGAGAATTATTAATCAGTTTAAAAAGATTTCTAACCAATTAAAACTTGAGCTTATTTTAAAAAAATTTTAAGCTTTTTGGATTGAACTGAAGCCAGCAACTCTACATGACACAAAACAGAATACTATTTTGCATAAAAATCAATTGGAAACCAAAAATAAATTATCTAAAAACAAAAAAAAAAAAAAAGAGAGAGAGAGTTTAGCTATTAAATTTATTTCTGTTCATATTTTACTTCATCAATTAGTTTGCCAAATTAATATCTTTTTATCCTTTTTTGGAACCAGTATATATAAGTGAAGCATGGTGTTGGTGCAATAAATTTTGTAATTGTTTGCTATAACATTGCAGTTATCTATATAAACAGAATGTTACACACAGGAATTAAAATTATCATATAATCTAATTAGAAAATTCATTAGGAATTTTTACATATTGTTAGTTTGTTATATGTTGTTTATGATAATGCTATTTGTCATTACTACTTAATATCTAAGAATCATAAATATATTAAGTGTTTATAATAAAGAAAAAAATTTTACAAAAAATGTTAGAAACATTTTTAATTACTACTGCAATTAAATGTAAGTTTGTTTAAGTAACAAAAATATGATACCATGGCAATGATTTCGTTGCTCAGTAACTATGTTGTTTTTTAATGAACAGTCTATAACCATAGCAACGCTAAGATTATGTTAAAGGCAGTGTCTAAAAATATTTTGAATTCCTGTTCAACATTGTTTATTTAAGTTTATACAAGTGATTTATTATTTATATACTGAAGAGGACATTTTTATGTTGAAAGCACTGTGTGTGTTGGATGTTGAAAACAATAGAATAAATTTTCCTTGCTATAGAGCTAGTTGTTTCCATTTTGACTTTTTCTTTTTTTTTATTTTGAATGGTATTCTTCCTTTTTACAAAGCATTACAAAAACTGTTTGATATCATAACACACAATTATTTGATCCATATTTTATGGATTTTATGGATCAAATCCATAAAATACGGATTTGATCCATATTTTATGGATTAATTTATAAATCAAGGAAACCTGAATTTCCTTGATTTATAAATTAAATATTACCATTCAATTCTATAGTTTTTTTTAAATTGCTTATGCAATTTGGTAATATATATTATTATAGATTATATCTTGAATTAAGATAGATTTGTTGGGATGGAGCTCCCTCATAAATCAAGATAGATCTTGATTTAAGAAGGAGCTTCATCTCAACAAATATATATACTTGGAGCTCATTCCCAATGAAAAAGTTGCAAATTGATGTTATAATAAAATTTATTTTGTGGATTCCTCCACCACCATTATTTAATAGTGCAACACAGCATCGTAGTAACACAAAATAGATACTGCAAGTATATTAGCCTATTATATAATAAATTCATATGCATTTGAACTGATTGACTAATCATATGGTTGTCAGGAAGATTGCATTATGATTTTAAGTGTGATTGGTCATAAGTCAATAATATTTTAAATCAAGGACTGTCTATTTCTGTTTTGTAACGTTTAATATTCTATATATAATATAGACTATTTTACATACATACATATATATATATATATACACCGGTATATATACATGTATACATCATATTTCAATTTTCCAATAATAAAATATTATATATATTTTGTGATATTCAATGTTGAATAAACTATAGAACATACTTTGATAGCTATGCTGATATGGTTACATTATTTAAAACTTCATATTTTAACAATGATTCACAAATTAGTAATGCAAAATAATTACTGAGCATATCGTACAAACAAGACAATTGAAAATGGCTCAAATCAGTGCTTTAGTGTATATGTTTTCCAAAAATATTTTGTAAATTATTTCCCATAATATGTCGATACAAAAAAAAGATATACTTATATTGTGCATACTTAGTTTTCCCTTTGTTTTCAACCAATGAGAAGTAAACTACTTATCAAATAATATTGTCAGTGACAGAAGGCTACAATAAGTTTTGTTTTCTTGATTTGGTTTGATTTTGGTTTATGATAAGAGTGTAATTCAAGTTCAGGATGTGGAATATCAATTTATTGACAAGGAAAAAGATTATTTACATTGTTCATCAATATTTTTAAAAAGGAAAAAGTTAACAA
>WUQG02030039.1:0-11060 GCA_011317285.2 Androctonus mauritanicus
TTTAAAAATTAATCATTAATTTACAGTTAGTTCAAAATTTGTCCGCTAGGGGAGTTTGTGCTGTTTGGATTATCGGACCATATTATTGTCTATCACAAAAAATAATTTTGATCGAAAATGTTTTTTCTTTTTAGAATAAATTTTTATTACTGCTTATAATGCTTGTATTTAATATTTCTTCTGTTTAAAAATGCATTGTCTGCGATTTGCAAGACTCCCATTAATAATTTATGAACTCTAGATATTTATAAAATTTAGTAATAATATTCTATCATTAAATCTGCCTCATCAATTAAACTTTAACTTCAACAATCTAAAAATTATATCAGAACTTTGAATGTATATTATCTCTTAATATATCTTAAAATATTTGATTTTATATGAAATTTAACAATGAAAAAGTCAACAATTTTGATGGCACAGAATTTAATATCTTATCTTAAACCTTTTAAAAATGCAAACATTCAAACATAAAGATTTCTTTCTAATAACTTTTGAACTATTTCACTGATTATTATAAAATTTAGCAAGATAATCAGGCTACAAAAGTCAAATTTGAAAAAAGGTTAATTAACCATGCAGATTTATCTATTTAAAAATGGTAGATGTTCACTTTTATGAGATTTCCTTGTAATAATTATAAAACTAATAGATTTTTGTGACATTTGACAGAGATTTTGCCATTAAAAATGATCTTGATATATTTTAATCCCATATCTTTAATCATCATTCCAAAATAAACTCATTCAGAATATAATCAATTAGTTTTTTCCAGAACTTCTTGTTGTTGTTATTACTATATACAAATGAATTTACTACTATATAATTTGCATGCACTGGTTCTAAAAAAACAAAACATTTAAACATTTTTGTCAATGCAGAATTTTCTCAAAACTTAGATTTTTTTTTAAGAAACATCAAAAAATTTAATCAAAATTTAAAATAAATTATTTCTATTCTAAACATACAATTCAAATATTCATCTGCAATATTTTACAAATTAACAATAATCTTGATTTCTGATATAAAATTCCAAATATTGCTTTATGTTAATAAAGAAATGATTAATTATGACCTTTCTCATGGTGATCAGATTATTATACAGAATTACAGTTCAAATTATTGGATAAATACTTTAAAAATACTGCAGATGAGTTTATACTAACCAAAAATCAATGTATTGTATTAATAATAATACAATACATTCACTACTATTGTTAAGAAATTTGTATTATCAATAATACAGATTTTGTTATCAAAAATTACAAGCTTTATTTATTTGATTGTTTTCATCCATGACTTGCAGCAAAAAAAAATTTTCAAAATAGTTTACAATTTCATGAAATTTATTTTAAAACATTAATATGATTTAGGCTTCATAAAAATATATTATATATAAAGACAGATACATATACCAGTGTTATTTAGTAATTTACTCCAAGAATAAAATCAAAAAACATTTTAAAATTTTTTATTTTATAGAAAAATTAAGATTTGATTTTTTCAATGACTGATATACTGTATATATATTTAATAGCAAACATTTTTGATCTAATTATCTTAAAAGCAAAGATAATATATCTTTCTGAAACTTATATAATCTGAATAGTCGTTTTTTTTTAATTACAGGTCTATTCTAAGTTTTTCTTATTAATTGTTTAATATGCTATAATTATATACCATTTAGCTTGATAATTGCTTTAATTTAAAATATATTTATATATACTTTCTGTTATTAATGCAAAAAATGAATATTTGAAAGGCAATGAAGGAAATCATGCTAATTATTATGAAAACTGTATTCATCAATCAGGTAAATTATTCATAACTTGTTTAAAGTGTATAATTTGATACAAATCTTCAATCAGAAATTTTTGTAATTTAATGTAATTTTAATGTAATTATTGATGATAAACAAAAGTAAATGAACAACACACAAATTTTGAAAAAGTTTTGGCTAACTATTCTAACAGTATGTTATGCATATATAGCATATTTTAAGTACTAAATGTTTTTCAATTACAAAGCTGTATATATATATATGTGAAATGAAAAAAATATAGTTAAAAACAACTCTAAAAACTTATATTTATTTAAAATCAAAGAATTAAAAAATAATTATAACAGATAAGGAATAAGTTAATTCTTAAGTTAGAAAAAATTATATTAATTAGATCTAGAATTGAAAATGTTCTTATGTTCTTTGTTAAAATATTTTCTTCTCAAACAAAAACAAGTTAAATCATTCAAAGTCTTGATTTCTTGTCATGACATAGAATTTTCTTTATGAATTTATACTATCGAGAAGTGAATTATCTAATATCAAGGGAAAATTAGTATGATGGAAGTTCAGCACAAGAGAAGCAGTTTTAGTTAGATAAATTTTTTTGCAGTTTTAGTTAGATAAATTGGCGAATTACCGAATCAAAGAAACCTAATTCTTGTTGGTATTCCTGACGTGAATCTGAATGAGTTCAGAAAATCTTTAGTGCCATTCATAAAGATTGGCACTAAAGATTCTTATCTGTAATGGCTACCTTTTTAGCTAAAATTATTACTGGCATTCTCTATGTAAATTTTCTTTTTGATTCTATGTAAATTTTTCTAAATTTGTCTAATGATGGAAATTCAAAAATTTTCTGGAAAAATAATCTTTCAGTCAAGAGAATAAAGGTTTAGTAATTCTATTTGTCTATATGAATTTTTAAAATTAATATCATATTAAATTATTTAATATACTGTAGTTTAAAAACATTCATACAATATATTTTGAGTTAATATTTTGATCATCAAGGAAAAAAGCTATTTTTAGTTTATGATGTAATTTTCCATCTTGAAATAAAACAGTTGAGTAATTTTTTTAATGATTTACATATTAAAAACAAATTTAGTTCATTGACAATTTTTTATAGCTAGATAGATAACTGAATTAAAATAAAAAATTTTTTAAAATCTTTTAAATTTATTTTTTTACTTTTTATCATAAAATTACAATTAAGATTTTAAGCAATTATTCACATTTAAAATTAGCTTGAGAAAACATTTTCATTACTTTTTTGATATAAAATAGAAGCAGCATTTTAATATTATGTTTAAATTAGAAAGAAAGAGTCGAATAAACCAAAGGTAAAGAGAATTATCATTATAAAATAAACAAAGTATTGATGGAAATAAAACAAGTTTGGAAAGAATCAAAACCTTTACTAGTCTTATAAAAAGCATTTTTAAGCAAATATATTAAACTTTCAAATCAAAAAAATTTAATTTAAACAAACTGAACCAAAGAATAACTTATCAAAATCAAACTGATTTAATTATGTACATATAAAATAATTTTAATTTAAATAATATACTGTAATGTTTAACTATACCATAAATAAATTTATATAGTGTATCTCTAGATAAAACAAATATAGGCATACCTTGCTTTATGCACTTTGCTAATATGGCATTTCTCAATTATATTCCATGATTTTATTTTATATCTCAAAATGAAAATTACCTGCAAAATAATACTTAGAATAAGTATATAAAACATAAATCAACACATAGATGGACTAGGACTAAAACCATCTTGAAAAATTGAAAGTTGAGAACTGGAAATGAGTTTGAATTCTCGATGATGATATGCAAATGTTTTAAAATACAGATGCTTGAGTTTATGTTGAACTATTTTACATATAACGAACAATAGTGTAAATATGCTTTTAAGTTTTTATATAAATTAGTAAATAGAAAAATTGATAACATTTTTTGAATAGGACCCTTTTCATATAGAAGGTATTAAGGTATATCCCGTTTTATAAAAAAAGTATATATAGCCTTTCTTCGTATTGTACAATACTTTCTTAGAGGCAATGGGCAATTTTATATTCCAAATTGACTTGAGGTACATCCCATTGATCCTGCATTGTGTGAGGAATTCGTACTTCTCTTGGGTCCTTACAAATTTACTCATTACAGATTTGAGTCTATTCATAGTTGGTTATATAGCCATATATAGCCTTTTTATATAGAATGGGATAAGGAGATGATCATACAACCTTGTGATATCCCTCGAGAAGGGATGATTGCAGAAGCATTACAAATCCTAAATAGAAAAAGACCATGATTCACTTGACAGTTAAATTTGCTTTATAGTGGTGATCTGGAATGTAACTGCTGCAACAATGAGGTATGCCTGTATCATACACAGATTAAATATTCCTATCTATTATAAAAACAAATAATAAGTAAATTATTATAAAAAATACTGTATTCTATTAGTAAATCAAGTATAAGTATGCCTTGATTAGCATAAATTTGAAATTTTATAAAATGTCAGTGATTTTTATAGTCTATTAATACTGCTATCAAACATGAAGAATGGCAAAAAACACTTATAACAGGAAATATTTATCCAAGTAGTCAAAAATTTCTTACTGCTTTTTTACGATTAATTAATATTATAACACTTATAATAGGAAATATTTATTTATTTAGAGAAACAAACTTTAACATAACATTTTTGGCTTATTTCAAGCTATCAATACATTGTAACAAAAAATTGATAACAGAACAACAAGATTATTGATTAACAAGACAATTCTTAATAATATAAACATTTTTACAAAAACAAATACATATGCATTACTATGACAATTGCAAGTAATGTTAACATTAGCTTTCTGGCTAAACAGATTATATAAATAATATAGATCATATAATTATAAAGATTTTATTATTGATAAAAGATATTTGTCCTCAAAACTTTATAATGTTGATTAACATGCTCTTATGTATGACTTATCTTCATCTACATTGTCTTACATTTTTTTTTCCCAAGGTTACTTCCATGCATGATCATCATGGGTTAATTTGTTAAAAACATTACCATCTTTTAATTCTTTTTACATTATATTTATAAATTTTTATGTTCTTTGCTATTTTGCCTTTTCTTAGTTTTTCTGTGGTCTTTAGCATTGTGTCATTCCAAGCATTAGGTACTTCATGCATTCTTTGTTACAAAGTGGTTTTGACAGTCTTGGAAGTTACATCATCTTGCTCTTTTATTCTTCTGTTGAGGTTTTATGTAAACTTTTTCTCATACAGAAAATAAATATGCAATACATTGTAAATGTGAGAAAGCATATCTTTGCCTATGAATTACAATATAATATAGTGTGTAGGGCCTATGTATGTATGTATGTATGTATGTATGTATGTATGTATGTATGTATGTATGTATCACACACACGCACACGCACATACAGGATTTGTTTGAAAAGTAATGTCAGTGATTTTACTGTGAAGCAAATACATATTGCAGCACGCTCGGAGCAGTGGGGATTGGTGGAGGGAGAAGTCAGTTTACGCACACAGGGTCACTCAATTGTCTCCAACCATCCAGAGAGTAAGGACAGCCATTTTCATAAACCTTGTTTTTGTCTCCCATGCAAGTTGTAATGCAGCGCTCAATTGAGCAAAGAATTGCCGTCAAGTTTTGTGTAAAACTCGGCATTCTACAGTGAAGACTTTTCCCATGATAAAGATGGATTTGGTGGTGATGACTGTTTATTGGAATGCCAAGTCTACCAATCGCACAAGGCATTTTTTGAAGACCACGAAGAGGTCAGTGATGAAGCCCACACTGGAAGGCCATCAACAACCACCACCGATTAAAATGTGACATGTGTGACTGAACTCTTGAATTCAGACCATCGTTTGAGTGTTTGTTTAATGGTACAGACATTAAACATTCCAAAAAGTACTGTACACGAGATTGTGACGAACAATCTGCAGATGAGAAAAGTGTGCACAAAGCTGATGCCCAAAGTGTTAATGGACAACCAAACATCGTGCCGAGTTGAAACGTGCCAGGAAGTTTGGGACTTGTGTGAAAGTGACCCCCACTTTTCAGACAATGTTATCACAAGTGATGAGTCTTGGGTCTTTGAGTATGACCCCGAAACAAAAAAGCAAAGTGTTGAGCGGCACACCTCTGTGTCCCCTCGCCCAAGAAGGCAAGAATGAGCAAGTCAAAGATCAAGACAATGTTCATTGTGTTTTTTGACATCAGGGGGCTCATCCACCATAAGTTTTTACCACATGGTGTAACCGTCAATGCCAAATTCTACATGGAAGTGCTCAAGAGACTCAAACGAAGGGTTCATTGCACCCGGCCCGACATTGCGGATGACTGGAAACTTCACCATGACAATGTGCCGGCCCACACCGCCTTCCTCATGACCCGTTTCCTGGCTGATTCAAAATGCCAGGAAACAGGTCATGAGGAAGAGAGGACAATGGTTCCCCAGCTACCCTACAGTCCTGATGTGGTTCCCCGTCTTCTTCTTGTTCCTGTGCTTGAAAACTTCCATGAAAGGACATCATTTCAGGACAGTTGACAAAGTCAAAGAGGCTTGCACTAAGGCTCTAAAGGACATTCTGGAAAAAGCCTACCATGAGGCCTTTGATGTCTGGAAATCTCAGTGGAAGCAATGTATCAATGCAGGAGGAGCCTATTTTGAAACCTTTTAATATATTGTACTGATCAGATCAATAAATGTCTTCTAATCGACTCACTGACATTACTTTTCGGACAAATCCTGTGCATACATACAGACAGATAATATATAGTAAAATTAATTTAATTGTGTATATATATATATATATATATTCAAACAATGACCTTCTAAAGACTAATAACTACAAAAAGAAATTCATAAAGAGGAAGAAATAATAATGTTTAATCATATCATAAATACAAAACCTGGAGTAATTTTAACTGATAAAAAAAATTTTTTTTTTTATATATCAACTGTGTTATAATTTAAAACAATTATATGATGCAAAGGAACAGAATGCTAATAGAATACAATTTAAATTATTCAATAATTGATGATAAATTTATGGGTAAGTAATGATAAGATTCTTTCAAAGTTGATAAATAAATACATTTGTATTGTTTTTGTATTTATATTCTTGTTTTGTTTATGTCAAAATAAATAAATTTTTTCTTACTTCTCTTCAGCTCCACTATATCAAAATCCAAAATACTCTCTGTTCCAAGCATTTTGAATTAAGGATATTCAACCTGTATCAAATCATTCATTCAGTATTTGCTTCCATTCAGACATCAATATCATAGCTTAATGTTGCAAATATATAAATAAAGCTATCAATCAAACTCCATTTACATTCACACCCCTATGAATTTTTGATTTAGAATTTTCTTTAACAAATTATTTTTTTGACTTAAATAAAATTTAATTTATGCAAAAAGCATTTTAGTCCAATTAATTACTTAAACTGGAAAATAGCTATATTAAGAAAATATAAAGTATATACGGTACATTTTTATACTTTTTAAAATTTAAAAAAAGACTACTTACAATAAGACTCTATTGAGAATAATATTAGCTGGATTAATTCATCTAGTAAAATAAGGAGCAAAACTGCAATGCAAAGGAAAGTGGGCTGTGTGACCAAAAAAGGCAAATATATAATCTAATGCAATGAAACCTAACAAAAAATAATAATAATAAAAAAAACAGGATGCAAAAATAAAAGAGAATAAAAAGAATATGTGAAATTGGAAAAGCTATTATTTTTTACACTCTAGAAAATTAATCATAGTGGATCAGATTTGCAGTATTGTTATAGAAGGGATTATAAAAGGTGTGGGAGCATTCAATTTCTAAGGCTTCTCTAAAAAATAGAGAGTTAACAGGGATATTAGGCAGTATTACTTTTGCTTCCTCCCAATCAGGAGAGAAACCATCAATATGCACTTTCTCCACAAGGAACAACAATTTTCTTTTAGAATATTGGAAGCATGTTTGGTGATACGAATTTAAGTCTATGTACAGAACAGTTTCATACTGTTTTTTTATAAAGGGATAGAACATATACTACTTAGTTTAGTTTTTCATTTACTGTCTCTATCATTAACAAGAAAATGATGAAGAGATGATCATGAGGAAATTGGAAGATTTAAGCCAAATTTCAAAACAAATTATTTGATTTTATACTTACTAGTGATAAAAAAATCCAGCTCTCCTTAGCAGTCAACAAAAACTCTACTGCTATATGCGAACATTTTCGACAGTGCTAGCTGCCATCATCAGGCTTAGACATTCTTATAACAGCTAATAGAATGTCTAAGCCTGATGATGGCAGCTAGCACTGTCGAAAACATTCGCGTATAGCAATAAAGAGTTTTTGTTGACTGCTAAGGAGTGCTGGATTGTTTATCACTAGTAGGTTCAGTTGGTTTTGTAGCAGAAACTCTATTATCTGCTTTGAAATTGGAAAATTTAAAATGTGGCTAACCTATGAAGGTAGCATATTCTCTGATTTTATTAGCGTATTATGCAAATAACTTCTATTTCCTGGATTGTACTTAAGGCAATAATTCGTCTGTATTAAAGCTCATCTGTTTATCTGTCAATAATAATGAAGAATAAACATTCTTTAACATTATAACGTAAATCATTTCTTTATTATTATAATTTGTTTGATTTTAAAGACTATATTTTCATTTATTTAGATAGATAAACCATTGTTTAATTATATATAATTGATTTTGTTGATCTGTTTAATTTTATTGTGGTTAGATTACATTGCTGAAAGCAGAACTCCTGTTTTTAACATTATGTCTATGGGAAATTGATTCTTGGTTTAAGGTTCATATTTAAAAAGGTCACTCCAGGAACAAATTAGCTTGTAAATGCAGGAAATACCTGTAAAGTATTTTATTTTGAAATATGAACCTTTTTTAATTGCAATAATAGAATTTAACATAGGATTCAAAATTTATTATTTATAATAACCATATCATTAAAAAGGTCTAAGGAAATCATAGACTTATATTTGTATCTTATGATGATATATTCTAGAAAAGTATATAGTTATGTTCAAATCTCTTTTCTTCACCACATGCAGTTCTTGGAACATCTGAATGGTGGTCATATTGAACCTCAAGTGTAATTAACAGTAAATGTTGGCATGCATTGTTCAGAAACTTGATGTGTGCTGTCTCATTTAGCACAATCATATTCCTTAATCACACATTCTACACTTCTGTAGCTCCACATCCATACAACTTTAGCAACTTTTGATTCTAAATTTGTTTTCTTTCAAAATCGAAATCACATATTCCAATGTATATGTCTACCAAATTTTGTTACATTTCGTCCAATACATGACTTGCTATAGGACTCTGAACAACTCATGTTATTTTATGGCTGTCCGGTTTAAATAGCATATTTAATTATGACTAATATACCAAAATAATAATCTAAACAATATAAATTGGAAATTAAAATGCTATATTATGACAACACAAAGCATTACATGCAGATATTATGATGATAGAGAAAATTAATTTTTGTTGATAACATTTTTCTTCTAATAATTATTTTTCAGTATAGATTGAAACTATTTCAGTTATAATAAATATAAGAGACCACAATGATTTTCAATAACTTTCATTTTATACTGAACACTTATTTTGAATATATTATGGTTACTATTTTTTAATTTCTGGATTGATAAACAATTTATATTTGATAATTTCCTTGTATGTGCTGTTTGTGTTAGTTGTGTGGAAAATAAATTGTATGAACAAATAGAACATTATAAGAAGCTCATTTTATAATATTTAGTTGGAATCAGAAGTAATATCTACATTTAGTTCCCAATTAGATATGATAGCACTACAAAAAATTCTTTAAAATAATATTTAGCTATTCATTTCTACAGTTTCAGTTACTATGCAGATTATAATGCACATACCCACTAAACAGATAAATAGAAAAAAATTTGAAAGTTTCAAGCTATATTTCTTGAAATTTCAAGTTTTGATGAGTCAAAGCAATTATTGGATATATTTTACAAATGGCATACTATATGAAAATACAGCAAGCACTCACTGAGTAGTTGTAGAAGCCTATGCAAAACAGATAAAAGGGCATGATTTGACATTGTTATGCAAAGTTTGGTTCTGCTAGATCAAGTGACATAGAAGCCTATATGGAATAGATTGAAAGGCATACAAACATTGCTTTTTATATATATAGATGATAATTTGAAACAAATTGCCAAATTGAAACTGCCATTTAAAATCATATGAGACTTATATTAATTTTCGTAATTTTTTATGGAACACTTAGTGACCTTCTACAGAATACTGATGTTCTGCAGAACATAGCTTGGGAAACATTAGTATAAAGTAATGTAAGCTATATTAAAGAAATAAATATATATATACAGGGTGAGTCAAATAAAATGATCAGCGCGTTTTTCTCGTAAACGGTTAGAGATTGAAAGACGATACTTGGTCAAAGTTTAGATCCCAGAGTGGTGTATCTTCTGATGACCTTAGATGACCTTGAATGACCTTGGTTTTCGGGATACAGACCAAACATGCATTTTTTCAATGGGAAGGACCACTTTTGAGATGCTCTATAACTAGTACTCGGCAAATTGAACATCTTTTATCTCTTGGTAATTTTTCGAAAACTCAACTGTTTCCGAGTAATTAACCAATTTCTCGCTGTGACGGAACACGCCATCGATAGCTAAAACCACTGAGAAGTTAATGAATTAATGACTTGCATAATATTTCGATAAATGTTTTCCATCATTTTAACCTAGGTGGCTTGTAGGTGGAATCATTCTAACGTAGGTGGCTAATTTCCGCTAGGTGGTTTGTTCTGCTTGCAAGTACCAGTAGGTGTTTTTAGTGCATTGGTAACTGTACAAATGCATTCCCTATCAGCAGTCAGTATCAGTCCAGCAGAAGCATTTGAACAATGTTGTATTCCAAAGAAGAAGCCTTTGATATGCTAATGATTTACGGTAAGTGTCGTCAAAATGCTACTCAAGTAGCTAAGTTGTACGCTCGATCTTCTCCAACCGGCGACATTTTCAAAAAGGAGTTTTCACATGTTTGGCGACCTGAATAAAAACCACTGGAAGCATTATGGTACAGCGAAGATGGCGCACAGTTGAAGTGGATGATGTAACAGTTGATGTACTGGCTGCTGTTGCAGCAAATCCACATGTCTCCACCCGGT
>WUQG02030050.1:0-11060 GCA_011317285.2 Androctonus mauritanicus
ATATTAATTATTAATTATACAGTTTATTCCAAATTTATTCACCAGGGGGAGTTAGTGCTTGTTTCGGCTTTCGTTTGTAAACATGAGACGTCCATAATACTTAAAAACTGCTTTATTAGTATTGTGGCAATATCTAAGGAATTACCAAAACAGGTGTAAACACGCAAAATAACTTTTATTTAACTCTCACGTAAACATTTTTCGCTCTCACGTAAACATGAGAGTGAAAGTATCTTTTTGCCTCCATGTCCAAATATGGATGAGAGCAATTGCCTCACAACCCCCGTGGAGTCAATGCCTATGATTTCTATAAATATCATCAAGTGATATTTTTATGATTTAAGCAATCATCTATCATCATCCTATTCTGGTCAGACTATACTTTATAAATGTTTTTTTTTTATCTTGTGCAATCTACATCCATTGGGAACCAATTACTTATATCATCTCATCATCATTTGTATTGCCTACCAGGAGATTTTTTCCTTTGTCTTGATTGCCATTCTGTAATTCTCTTGGTTATATATTAGATTTTTAATTAGCATTATTGGCAATAATATAAACTATAATTTAAATTTTTATTCCTTAATTTTTTAATTTTAAATAACGAAAAAATTATGGCTGTCATAGAAATCTGAGGATTAACCTTTAAAATGATACCTTTTTATAGAAATTGGTACAGTGGTTCTATTGCAAAAAGGATATTCACATTTCACTATTAATATATATAATTATTAATTAAACTAGTATACTCTGAAAATTACATTTGGAGATTGAATAGTTCACAACCGTAATGTCTTCCTCAAGGATTTTGAAAATCAGAACACTTGAGTTATAATGTATTGAAAATTAAAGTAATTAAAAAGAAAATAAATTCTGAAACTTAATTTAGAAATTAAGTTTTCTTTAATTTCAATAAATTACTTAATAAGCACGAAAATTTTTTTCGATTACCAAAAACAAGATTTAGAAATAGAATACATTAGACTCCCTTCTTGTATGATAATTTATTTAAAAAAATTTAAATGTACAATAAATGAAAATTGTATAAATTCAAAATTGCTAAATTAATTATAATATATGTATTCATTTCAAACAATAATTAATCTATTTTAACCAATCATTATTTCCACATATTTTCCACCAAAAAAACTAATATTTTCTAAAAACAAATTATTGATATTATTTGAATATTGTATCATTATTGATATATTGTATACTGATTGTTGTCAATTACTTAAACTTACAAAATATCATGGTACGTAATGATTTTGACTTTTTTAACTTATACTTTTTTCTAATCAGAACTTATTAAATGACCAGGTCTATTCTAGAGGTCACTAAAGGATGTGCATATCCATAGTGAAGTTGGCCATCAGCTGAAAAACAAGTTCAATAGGCAAGGCCAGGACACTTTCTGGAAAATCCTGGAGATATGAAACCAAAATTGAATGTGGATTCTCAAGCAAATGCATTGCCCTATGGCCATCTTGCTGTGAACAGTATAAGGAAGAAAAAAATTTTTTTTTTATTTGGAAAAATGAAAAAAAATTAAGGAATCAGATTTTGTTGACAAATAATGAAACTATTTAGAAAGTATTGAAAGATGAGAGATTTATAGAAAAAACAATCAAAACTAAGCCTAATATTGCTAAAACATACTACAATTTATTGCATATTGACAAATGAAATGGTAAGGAAAAAATAATGAGCATAAATATGAAAATTTAAGGCTATGAGTGATATTTGTATAAAAAAATAGCATAATAAAATTTTTATTTAAGTTAAATACCAAAATTAAAGATTTATACAGGTCTGTATATTCCTGAAAGTACATAAAATCTGGAATATATTGCATTTTTATTTTTTTGGCATTTTGATTTCAATTTATTATTTTTAAATTGCATACTAAAAAGTTCTGAATTCAAGAGAATGTAATTTTTAATTTTTAAACAAACTTTATACAGAATTTTCTTATCAAAAAACTTATTTTTCATACTAGAAATATTTTTTGTTTAAGAAATAAGTTTGCTGCTGTCTTTTATGCTGTGTTATATGAAAGAGAAGTTAGTTTACTTATGAATTTATTACCCTGTACTTACATCAAAAAATGATTTTTCTTCAGTTTTCTTTGGAGCTCCTTGAACAGACAAGGTGGGACTTACAGAGATAACTTCTGCCAGATCAATATAACCTTTACAATGAGAATCTTCCATGGCATCATAGTAACGTAACTGTAAATTAAATGAAATTAGATTCTAATTTTATTATAGGAATTATATAAAAACTCAAAAAATTTTAACCTTTTTTTTTTATTAATTGTTAACAGAAACTTATCTTTAATACAGTAGAAAAATCTTATTTATATGTTTTTCATTTCTACATTTTTCACACTTGTACACTGTGTTTTGTATACTCTTTTGATTTTGCATGTAAAATCATCCCACTTGCAAGTTTTCCATTTATACATTTTTGCATTTGTACGCTATTATTTTTATTCTCCCAAAGTCGTTTCATCGCGCTTACATATAAAATCCAAGAAATCTTGGCCAAACGTTTTTGACAAAGGAACAATTTGTTATACTATACACTACATTATCTTACAAAATAGAAAGTAGGATGAATACAAAAGTAAAACCAAAATGATTTTTTATCCTACCAGTCTTTCTACTGACATTATGTAATATTGTTACACTGGAAGCAACACAACATTACATAAGATCAAAAAACATTAGTGATGACAAGATGTGTATAGTAATTGCATATGAAGGCTTGATCTATGAATGTAGTATTATATCCAAAAAACAAGCTACAATTGATTCTTTCTTTATGCCAAAATAACTGTATTTGTCCATCATCGTTAATTAAACTTCTTAATTTTAAATTTTAATGTATGGAAAAACATATGTAATACAATATGTAGTTTAATTTTTTAAATTTTAATTTTTATGTATTTTTTCAACATTTAAAATTAAAATAAAAAGTTTCATTTTAACGTTAATCTCACTTGTACATAATTTTTATCAACCCCTTCAAAAACATATAAACATGGTTCTACTATATTGTAATTTTATAAAGTCTTTCCTTTTCCTTAAGTGGCTTTACACTTTGTAATTATTAAATCTTTAATTTTCACTTTAAATTTTGCTTAAATTTAAACTGAAAGTTTAAAAAATATTTCTTAATTTTTATCTTGTCTTTAAAATTAATATCCCTGATTGATGATCTAATATATGTAAAAGTAGAAAATATTTAATTCTATGATTATTAATTTTTTCTCTCTTAATTCTCTCATTTGGGATTTAAAAATTTTTTTTAAAATATCTTAAAATATTTATCAATGATGTGGTGAATGTTCAATCAAACAATCGTAAGATTAAATAAAGTTGATATAAAATAATTATATTTAATTAATTGATTGGAAGTTTAGATACAGAATAATTGATTGAAATTTTAGACTGATTAACTTTAGGTTCCAAAAAAATTCACTTGAATAAATATACGAATCATTCAAACATCGTATTAATGAAAAAATTTAATTATATTAAACTAAAACTGTTAGAAGTTAGTTATTATGAATCAATTATGAGAGAAATAATGTATAAAGCTTTTCATTACAGTATAATTAAAATTATTTTAATAAAGAACATGTGATTTTGTTTTTAATTGAATATTAATTATAATGTAATCTTATTTACTTCATATAATTATATTTATTGTTGAATTACCATTTAAATGCACATATTGGTTTATGTTCATTCAAAAATACTATTTAATATAAGTTTCACTATATTTATTTAAAATAAAAATATCTCACTTTGAACATGTTTCCAAAATATTTAAATTTAGTCAAAATTTGAACCACCTGAACCACCTGCAACTCCAGAAATTAGTATTTCAAGTAGTTCATCAAGTGATAATGTAGTACCTGAATCTAGACAACTTCCACCAACTCCATCGTTATCAGAAAAAGAATCTGACGAAGAAGAAGGTAAATATAATTTCATAATTTTCATTACAAATAAATTTATAAATAATGTTTAAATCAAAAAAATAAATTTTTTGATGTGTTTCTTAATATAGAATTAATTCAACTTACGAACATTAATGCTAATGTTGAAAATGTAAATCCAGTCCCGACACCAAATTCTACTTCTTCAAGTCATTCCGTCCATTCACCTGAACGTATTTTTACACCTGCTACATCACCGTCACCATCACCACCACCACCACCACAACATGACTCTGAACCCCCAGTTATTTTTCCAAATAATGAAAAAAGGTATATAAAAACAAAATATTTTCATTCCTCATCTTTTTAAAATTTGAATTTATGTAAAATATTTTGCATAATTGTTATTCTTTTAGATATAAAGCATAAATGTAGATAATAAGTTATACTGTAATTGTAGATAACAAAATCAAACAGATTATTTTACATTATTAAAACTTCATATTACTTGATTTATTTATCAAATTAATGGAAATGAAAATCCACTATTTGTTGACTTCGAGTAATAACCACTCTAAAATCAAAAAAATTTTCTTAACTCACTGTTGCTGTAATTTCTATGGTGACGTTTAAATTCGAAATATAATATGGACTTCAAACTTCCAAAAAACGGTGTTTATTTTACATACTTAAAAACTTTAATAAATATCATTACTTCTTAAAATTAAATTATCTATAAATATTACATAACTATGAAGTACAGGCTTCGGATGCATTTTGGCTACTTATGCCCTCTTCGGCTACACCTTTGTGTATTATCATAATTATACAAAAGATCTTCTTAAATACACACAAAACTTCTTAAGAACATTCGTTTTTACTTTTTTCGACTCCTAAGCAATATAATTGACAACTCAAAATTAACAGGATAATTATTTTACATAAAAACTTAATTTATCTATTTATCTTATTTTGAAACTTGCTAATTTCAATAAATCAAAAAATTTAACATCCATTTTAAAGTTAAACAGTTTTCTGCCACGTCCTAAACAATACAATTTTGTAACTCAAAATTAGCATTAATAATTTACAAAGAATTTTAACTATTTACAAAAAAAATTATCACTTTACCTTATTATAGCACTTGTCTATTTTAATAAAAATATATGAGGTCACCACACCAACTAGCTTATTTCATTTACTATTAACCGCTGAAACCTGCCGAAACGTATTTATTTGCTCATTTACATATTTATTTCACATCTATATTATGACCTCTACTGTTAAAAATTCAAAACAAAAGATCCTACCATATTTCTGGAAATTTTAAACCTTCTTTATTATTACTAATAATTATCTTATTTTCTTTCCTAGATTTTTTAATAAAATCAAATTCATAATATAATCACATTAAATAATTTTCTTCTTATATAAGTAACTACAGCTCCACAGCAGGAATAAAGAACTTTAATATACGTTTTTGGTACAGTAGGAGCGCTTTCGATTATAAAAATCCTCTTCAGTTACACAATAACTAACGGACTACAAAAATTATTCTAGAACGCTCTTATTCTTAAATTTAAGAATAAGAGCGTTCTAGAATAATTTTTGTAGTCCGTTAGTTATTGTGTAACTGAAGAGGATTTTTATAATCGAAAGCGCTCCTACTGTACCAAAAACGTATATTAAAGTTCTTTATTCCTGCTGTGGAGCTGTAGTTACTTATATAAGAAGAAAATTATTTAATGTGATTATATTATGAATTTGATTTTATTAAAAAATCTAGGAAAGAAAATAAGATAATTATTAGTAATAATAAAGAAGGTTTAAAATTTCCAGAAATATGGTAGGATCTTTTGTTTTGAATTTTTAACAGTAGAGGTCATAATATAGATGTGAAATAAATATGTAAATGAGCAAATAAATACGTTTCGGCAGGTTTCAGCGGTTAATAGTAAATGAAATAAGCTAGTTGGTGTGGTGACCTCATATATTTTTATTAAAATAGACAAGTGCTATAATAAGGTAAAGTGATAATTTTTTTTGTAAATAGTTAAAATTCTTTGTAAATTATTAATGCTAATTTTGAGTTACAAAATTGTATTGTTTAGGACGTGGCAGAAAACTGTTTAACTTTAAAATGGATGTTAAATTTTTTGATTTATTGAAATTAGCAAGTTTCAAAATAAGATAAATAGATAAATTAAGTTTTTATGTAAAATAATTATCCTGTTAATTTTGAGTTGTCAATTATATTGCTTAGGAGTCGAAAAAAGTAAAAACGAATGTTCTTAAGAAGTTTTGTGTGTATTTAAGAAGATCTTTTGTATAATTATGATAATACACAAAGGTGTAGCCGAAGAGGGCATAAGTAGCCAAAATGCATCCGAAGCCTGTACTTCATAGTTATGTAATATTTATAGATAATTTAATTTTAAGAAGTAATGATATTTATTAAAGTTTTTAAGTATGTAAAATAAACACCGTTTTTTGGAAGTTTGAAGTCCATATTATATTTCGAATTTAAACGTCACCATAGAAATTACAGCAACAGTGAGTTAAGAAAATTTTTTTGATTTTAGAGTGGTTATTACTCGAAGTCAACAAATAGTGGATTTTCATTTCCATTAATTTGATAAATAAATCAAGTAATATGAAGTTTTAATAATGTAAAATAATCTGTTTGATTTTGTTATCTACAATTACAGTATAACTTATTATCTACATTTATGCTTTATATCTAAAAGAATAACAATTATGCAAAATATTTTACATAAATTCAAATTTTAAAAAGATGAGGAATGAAAATATTTTGTTTTTATATACCTTTTTTCATTATTTGGAAAAATAACTGGGGGTTCAGAGTCATGTTGTGGTGGTGGTGGTGGTGATGGTGACGGTGATGTAGCAGGTGTAAAAATACGTTCAGGTGAATGGACGGAATGACTTGAAGAAGTAGAATTTGGTGTCGGGACTGGATTTACATTTTCAACATTAGCATTAATGTTCGTAAGTTGAATTAATTCTATATTAAGAAACACATCAAAAAATTTATTTTTTTGATTTAAACATTATTTATAAATTTATTTGTAATGAAAATTATGAAATTATATTTACCTTCTTCTTCGTCAGATTCTTTTTCTGATAACGATGGAGTTGGTGGAAGTTGTCTAGATTCAGGTACTACATTATCACTTGATGAACTACTTGAAATACTAATTTCTGGAGTTGCAGGTGGTTCAGGTGGTTCAAATTTTGACTAAATTTAAATATTTTGGAAACATGTTCAAAGTGAGATATTTTTATTTTAAATAAATATAGTGAAACTTATATTAAATAGTATTTTTGAATGAACATAAACCAATATGTGCATTTAAATGGTAATTCAACAATAAATATAATTATATGAAGTAAATAAGATTACATTATAATTAATATTCAATTAAAAACAAAATCACATGTTCTTTATTAAAATAATTTTAATTATACTGTAATGAAAAGCTTTATACATTATTTCTCTCATAATTGATTCATAATAACTAACTTCTAACAGTTTTAGTTTAATATAATTAAATTTTTTCATTAATACGATGTTTGAATGATTCGTATATTTATTCAAGTGAATTTTTTTGGAACCTAAAGTTAATCAGTCTAAAATTTCAATCAATTATTCTGTATCTAAACTTCCAATCAATTAATTAAATATAATTATTTTATATCAACTTTATTTAATCTTACGATTGTTTGATTGAACATTCACCACATCATTGATAAATATTTTAAGATATTTTAAAAAAAATTTTTAAATCCCAAATGAGAGAATTAAGAGAGAAAAAATTAATAATCATAGAATTAAATATTTTCTACTTTTACATATATTAGATCATCAATCAGGGATATTAATTTTAAAGACAAGATAAAAATTAAGAAATATTTTTTAAACTTTCAGTTTAAATTTAAGCAAAATTTAAAGTGAAAATTAAAGATTTAATAATTACAAAGTGTAAAGCCACTTAAGGAAAAGGAAAGACTTTATAAAATTACAATATAGTAGAACCATGTTTATATGTTTTTGAAGGGGTTGATAAAAATTATGTACAAGTGAGATTAACGTTAAAATGAAACTTTTTATTTTAATTTTAAATGTTGAAAAAATACATAAAAATTAAAATTTAAAAAATTAAACTACATATTGTATTACATATGTTTTTCCATACATTAAAATTTAAAATTAAGAAGTTTAATTAACGATGATGGACAAATACAGTTATTTTGGCATAAAGAAAGAATCAATTGTAGCTTGTTTTTTGGATATAATACTACATTCATAGATCAAGCCTTCATATGCAATTACTATACACATCTTGTCATCACTAATGTTTTTTGATCTTATGTAATGTTGTGTTGCTTCCAGTGTAACAATATTACATAATGTCAGTAGAAAGACTGGTAGGATAAAAAATCATTTTGGTTTTACTTTTGTATTCATCCTACTTTCTATTTTGTAAGATAATGTAGTGTATAGTATAACAAATTGTTCCTTTGTCAAAAACGTTTGGCCAAGATTTCTTGGATTTTATATGTAAGCGCGATGAAACGACTTTGGGAGAATAAAAATAATAGCGTACAAATGCAAAAATGTATAAATGGAAAACTTGCAAGTGGGATGATTTTACATGCAAAATCAAAAGAGTATACAAAACACAGTGTACAAGTGTGAAAAATGTAGAAATGAAAAACATATAAATAAGATTTTTCTACTGTATTAAAGATAAGTTTCTGTTAACAATTAATAAAAAAAAAAGGTTAAAATTTTTTGAGTTTTTATATAATTCCTATAATAAAATTAGAATCTAATTTCATTTAATTTACAGTTACGTTACTATGATGCCATGGAAGATTCTCATTGTAAAGGTTATATTGATCTGGCAGAAGTTATCTCTGTAAGTCCCACCTTGTCTGTTCAAGGAGCTCCAAAGAAAACTGAAGAAAAATCATTTTTTGATGTAAGTACAGGGTAATAAATTCATAAGTAAACTAACTTCTCTTTCATATAACACAGCATAAAAGACAGCAGCAAACTTATTTCTTAAACAAAAAATATTTCTAGTATGAAAAATAAGTTTTTTGATAAGAAAATTCTGTATAAAGTTTGTTTAAAAATTAAAAATTACATTCTCTTGAATTCAGAACTTTTTAGTATGCAATTTAAAAATAATAAATTGAAATCAAAATGCCAAAAAAATAAAAATGCAATATATTCCAGATTTTATGTACTTTCAGGAATATACAGACCTGTATAAATCTTTAATTTTGGTATTTAACTTAAATAAAAATTTTATTATGCTATTTTTTTATACAAATATCACTCATAGCCTTAAATTTTCATATTTATGCTCATTATTTTTTCCTTACCATTTCATTTGTCAATATGCAATAAATTGTAGTATGTTTTAGCAATATTAGGCTTAGTTTTGATTGTTTTTTCTATAAATCTCTCATCTTTCAATACTTTCTAAATAGTTTCATTATTTGTCAACAAAATCTGATTCCTTAATTTTTTTTCATTTTTCCAAATAAAAAAAAAATTTTTTTCTTCCTTATACTGTTCACAGCAAGATGGCCATAGGGCAATGCATTTGCTTGAGAATCCACATTCAATTTTGGTTTCATATCTCCAGGATTTTCCAGAAAGTGTCCTGGCCTTGCCTATTGAACTTGTTTTTCAGCTGATGGCCAACTTCACTATGGATATGCACATCCTTTAGTGACCTCTAGAATAGACCTGGTCATTTAATAAGTTCTGATTAGAAAAAAGTATAAGTTAAAAAAGTCAAAATCATTACGTACCATGATATTTTGTAAGTTTAAGTAATTGACAACAATCAGTATACAATATATCAATAATGATACAATATTCAAATAATATCAATAATTTGTTTTTAGAAAATATTAGTTTTTTTGGTGGAAAATATGTGGAAATAATGATTGGTTAAAATAGATTAATTATTGTTTGAAATGAATACATATATTATAATTAATTTAGCAATTTTGAATTTATACAATTTTCATTTATTGTACATTTAAATTTTTTTAAATAAATTATCATACAAGAAGGGAGTCTAATGTATTCTATTTCTAAATCTTGTTTTTGGTAATCGAAAAAAATTTTCGTGCTTATTAAGTAATTTATTGAAATTAAAGAAAACTTAATTTCTAAATTAAGTTTCAGAATTTATTTTCTTTTTAATTACTTTAATTTTCAATACATTATAACTCAAGTGTTCTGATTTTCAAAATCCTTGAGGAAGACATTACGGTTGTGAACTATTCAATCTCCAAATGTAATTTTCAGAGTATACTAGTTTAATTAATAATTATATATATTAATAGTGAAATGTGAATATCCTTTTTGCAATAGAACCACTGTACCAATTTCTATAAAAAGGTATCATTTTAAAGGTTAATCCTCAGATTTCTATGACAGCCATAATTTTTTCGTTATTTAAAATTAAAAAATTAAGGAATAAAAATTTAAATTATAGTTTATATTATTGCCAATAATGCTAATTAAAAATCTAATATATAACCAAGAGAATTACAGAATGGCAATCAAGACAAAGGAAAAAATCTCCTGGTAGGCAATACAAATGATGATGAGATGATATAAGTAATTGGTTCCCAATGGATGTAGATTGCACAAGATAAAAAAAAAACATTTATAAAGTATAGTCTGACCAGAATAGGATGATGATAGATGATTGCTTAAATCATAAAAATATCACTTGATGATATTTATAGAAATCATAGGCATTGACTCCACGGGGGTTGTGAGGCAATTGCTCTCATCCATATTTGGACATGGAGGCAAAAAGATACTTTCACTCTCATGTTTACGTGAGAGCGAAAAATGTTTACGTGAGAGTTAAATAAAAGTTATTTTGCGTGTTTACACCTGTTTTGGTAATTCCTTAGATATTGCCACAATACTAATAAAGCAGTTTTTAAGTATTATGGACGTCTCATGTTTACAAACGAAAGCCGAAACAAGCACTAACTCCCCCTGGTGAATAAATTTGGAATAAACTGTATAATTAATAATTAATAT
>WUQG02030061.1:0-11060 GCA_011317285.2 Androctonus mauritanicus
TGTTAGATACTAGTGATACATCAAAAATAATTATAATCTATTTGTTAGTTTTAATATTTTTGTTATTTGTTTCTCTACATCTGAGAGAGTTTTTATGTAACTGATTACTCTTTCAGATTATTTAATTACTTATTTGGACAATGAACATCACAACAATAATATATTAATTAGAACTATGTGAAATTCTGCAAGTGAGCTTCAGTAAATTTGATTAGTGCCCATTAAAGAGTTTCTGTATAGCAAGTTTTATAATTTGATAAATGTAATGAGAAATGAAGCCATTGAAAAGTAGTGACCATTTTTCAATCTATTAATTATAATTTATTCATACTTTGAACATTAATTAATTTTTAAATACTTATTTATTAAAATTATACAATTTTTCAAAAACTTACATTTTCCAATATTTGAACAGGAAGAAGAAGCATTATTTAAAATTTCTGCTTCTCTACACCAATCTCTACCTGAAATTTGAAAAGTTTCATATATTTTTGATTTAATAATAATAACAAACTCTTAAGAGTATTTACCTTGTAATTCATCAATTGGTGTTATAAAGAGAGAAAACCAAGCTCGATGAAATGCACGTCTGAATAATTCTGTATTAAGTGGATAATCTGGATATAAACTAGCTTGAATTACAATTCCCCCACTAATTATAACAAGCATAGTCATTCTCATGAAGTTTACAAAATCTACAAGAACCTTTATAAATAAAAGTTTCTATTAAAATTTGTATCATTTGAAGCCAAAATATTAACAATTAGCTAAAGAAAAATCTGTTCAAAAGAAGTATTAATCAATTATAATTATTATATAAATATATATTATTATTGAATAATTCTATTATTCTATTTTATAAAATTATTATTTTTATAAAATACATGCACCCTATAAATTTATAATAGATTGGAATTCAAATTAACCTTCACAATAAACTACTTCATTAGATGAGATTCACTCTCTTCAACCTATTTTAACAATTTAATTACTAATAGCTGATGTTTATTTAAATTTATGATTGTACTATATAAATACACTTTGCTTCATTAGACAATATGATATAAGGCACAAAACTAGCACTTTATGCAAAGAGAAATAACTTATTACCGCAATAAATTATTTCTCTTTGCATAAAGTGCTAGTTTTGTGCCTTATGTCGTATTTATGATTGTTCTCTATGCTCAAATATATGTAAAAATTGAAATTTAAAAACAATTTAATGATTTTAAAGTTCATGCAATTGAGTATCAGCAATAATTTTTTTCACTCTATACAGAAGAGGTCCCAAAGTTGGAGATATTGGAAGATAAATAGCAATGAGTCTATAATAAAAATATAACAGTCCAACAGATAATAATATCTTGCCATTATATGGCTATCCATATTTCATAATCCAATTATCCATAGATTGAAACCAACAGATATTCAACACTTTTATAAGAAAAATAAAATTAAAAATCATTGCTACTTATTGATCATTTTCTTAATATTATTGGAAAAAAAATAAACAATTACTATTTAAATATGGATTATTATATAATTTTCATTAAAAAATGATCAATCTCAATATATAACAATAAATTATGAAATTTAGTAGCTATACTAAACAATAATTTTCTCTAGTATAAGAAAGTCTATTATTGTTTTTAATATACAAAATAAATTTGGTTTTCAAATTTATTTTTTATATTAAAAATAATATAGACTTTCTTATTAATATTTATACAGTAGGGCCTCAACATTTGCAGGGGTTACGTTCCCGAAAATTGGCACGAAAGTTGAAGTTAAGATCCTATGGGAAAATGGGAGATGGGGGCTGGAGTGTATCTACTTAATGTGGAACAATAAATAGTATGTATAGTACTGTATAATTATTTTTAATATTTACCGTATGATCTGCGGAAGTCAATTCTTCTGATGACTTAATGTTGTGAAGGCGATAACAGTTCCCGAATTTGTCGAACCAACTGCTACTTGCAACAAATTTATTTGGATTATCACCTGAAGATTCTGCAAAGCGTTTATAGATCTTTATGGCTTTGGCTTTATTATAGCCTTACTTATCAGCATATTCTTCTGGTTCTGGTCTTCTATCCACAAGTACAGAGCCTTTTCTATTTTCTCTATGTTCTTATCTCTTATTTGGGAAGTGTGCTTCAATAATAATGGAGTACCACCCTTTATGCTATGCCTAATTGCATCTTCCTTTTTCTTTATTGATCTAACTGTAGATTCATTTGCACCAAAAAGTCTACCCACTTCACCAAAACTCTTTCTTTCTAGCAACATATCAAGAATTTCCAGTTTCTTTGAAAGGATCATCACCCATTTCACAGGCTTACAAATATGGGAAGTTGTTGACTTCTGACTAGCTGTCCTTTTACAAGACATGATGATGTATCTTAGCACTCGATAGAATTACAAAAATATACTGGCATAACCATAAAGTCCCGAATATCGAAAACGAAAACTAAAGCATAGAGTCCCAGATGGCGAAGCAAAAACAACAATAATTCAGCAATTTTTTTTAACTGTGCGTCTAAGGAACTTGTGCTTAAATAAAGCTTTTTGTGTTTCTAATAGAATAAATTGTGGTATTAATACTGTATAAATAAATACTGTACTGTACACAGAAATTTTTATAAAAAAATTTACAGAAAAATTACTCCCTAGAATGAGGAAAACCGTGAATAAGCAAAGCACGAATGCCGAAAAGCTGTACAAGAAAGTCGGACGCGAATAAGCGAATCCGTGAATGTTGAGGCCCTACTGTAATTGCAATTCAATAACTGAATTGCAAATATTGAATTGCAATTGCATTTTAATACTAAAAGCATTACAGAACAATATGAATTGTATTTTAAATGGAAACTGTTAGACATATGAGAATAGTTTATATTAAAAAATTCAAAAATTTATATATGATTTTAATTATTCTAAAATGAAATAAAATAAATACTATATTAATCTACATGTAGGCTATATTCATAATTTAGATTATTTTGAAATAATTTATATTACTTTGGACTGCTATAAATTCAGCCCTTTGAGCAGGAAGAATTCACTCTCTTACAACTAATAACACTTTTATTAACTAGAACGCTTTCGGCTCATTTGAGCCAACATCCGTAGTTACAAATCAAAACTAACAATTATGTTCTATTTCTAATCGTTCTGGAACCAGAATGATTAGAAATAGAACATAATTGTTAGTTTTGATTTGTAACTACTGATGTTGGCTCAAATGAGCCAAAAGCGCTCTAGTTAATAAAAGTGTTATTAATTGTAAGAGAGTGAATTCTTCCTGCTCAAAGGGCTGATTTTATAGCATTCCATATCTATCTGCTTGATTTCTTTATTGTTCAAAACCAATTTAACCTCTTCAACCTTACAAGAAAAATTTAAATGCACGAATTCAGTCTTGTCCTTACTTATCACAAGTCCCTGCCTCTCCAGGGCATTTCTAACCTTATCTAAATTCAATTTGAAGCTCCTTCCTACTCTCACTCACTAATACTATATCATTGGCAAAAAACATACACCATGGTTCCTTCCTCACAACACCAGTTAATAAATCATCTAAAACAGCTATGAAAAGAAATGGACTTAAGGCCAACCCTTGGTGGACCTCTACTGCTATTCTAAAACTATCTGTAGTTCCATATCCTGTCTTCACACTAGTTTCTACTCTTTTGTACATAAAAATATAGCCCTCATCAACATCTCTATTTCCGAGTATCTTACATAATAAACTCCTTGGAACCCTATCATAAGCCTTCTCTAAATCTATGAAGACCACGTATAAATCCTTATGAGCTTCCCTGTACTTCTCAGTAAGCTGACGAATTGCAAAAATAGGTTCAATAATGGATCTCCCTGGTACAAAACCAAACTGATTACTACCTATCTTGACTTTGCATCTAATCCTGAATTCAATTATTCTTGAATATGTATAACGAAGCACTTTGCAAATTACTGAACTTTACATATTAAATAAATCAAGCACTCATGCAAAGAAAGTCTTTTAATACGTTAATCTTTAATCGGTCTTTTACCGTATTAAAAGACTTTCTTTGCATGAGTGCTTGATTTATTTATTTTGAGTGGTTTCTAGCTTGGACCAATATATATATATATATATTGGTCCAAGCTAATTGCAATGAAATATTTCTTGTCTAATTCAATTTGGAACTTTTCTATTAACTTGTTTTTTGAAAATAGCTAAGCCATAATTAGGATGTGATTGTTCAGTTATTAGATAGAAGCCAAGGATAGTAAATATCCATCATCTATCAAAATTATTTTTTGGTAAATGATGATTTCTGTAAAGTTATCACCTGAGCATCACGTTGTTCTATAATTTTTGTTATAATTTGGAGTTTGGACTTGTAGAAGTCTTCAATATTAAGCTGTAGAATTTTGAAGTTATCTCCGAGGTGGAAAGGAACATTACCACTGGGTAGTTTATGGAATTTCACACCATTTAGTCGCTTTTCACTTATGTAACTTATAGTCCTCATCTCTATAGCTGTGACGCGTTATTCCTCATAGTACCGAAGGAGTTTACTATACTGAGTTTGGTTTTAGTTTTCATCTTGTGCTGATCTTCGAAGAATTTATCAAGAATTTATCGGAAGAACCTAATGAACCTAGCTCTATTTCATATTTCCCCATCATTGACCAATGGGAAGTTCCCAGGAAGAAACAATGGGGAGCTAATGAAAGGTGGATTTGACTGAATTGGGCCATCCAGACTTCATCAAAATTCCCTGCGTCAATCCTCTTGATTGGCAGATGAGTATAGAGTGAATATCAATTCCAACAGTATTTTTGGCCTGATTGTAATCAAGAGATTCCAACCAGTTCTTCGCCCTCTATGAAATTATTTTTATCCCACGTTAAAATGCATACAACAATACAGCTAATATAATTATCTTGTTATTTAATATTGAGAATCTTTTCACAAAGCAATTATTGTATTTTGAATTTATAAAAATAGAAAAGATAATAATTAAAAATTAACAAAGAAACTTATTTCAATTTAACCGGCGTTCTTTTATCATGATACCCAGGAGAAATTGCATCTTCTCATCACACCAATGTATGCATTCATTATCTGGTCTACTTATTTATAATTTTTCAACAAACTTCAGAAATAATTTGAATATTGATAAAAATATCTTTTTCTATTTCTTGATTTTTTACATCATCAAAACGCCAACAAATAATTACATATAGAGAAAATCCACTTATCGTATAAAATGATCAATTAATTCTAAAAGAATAGGACTATTGTCAACAATATTTTGACAAGGAACTTGATAAAAAAAATTGAAAAAAATTATTACAATTACTTCAATTCAAAGTTTTATAAATATTTAACAAATTAACTGATTTTAAAAATGAATAAAAAATAAAGAAAATAATACTTATAACAATAGGTCTATAAATTTAAACAATAGATTTATAAATTATTTAAATTTATTATCTTTTTTAATTAAAAATTCAAATGGATGACTTATCAGCACTATCTTTTGCACTGACTAATTAATAAATATAAATATGCCGGTCCAAAACTCCCCATAGTTTGTTTAAATTTCTATATTGCTTAATTCAAGCTGAACTGATATCAAGTGATATCTATCACTATAGGCTACATCTATGCAACTTATAACAGTAATAAAATTCAAAAACTTCCATAGGAAACATATTGTCATTTTGTATAGAATATATTCTATGAGGTCGTCGACATCAACAGAAAATATTGCTTTCTAACTCTTATAGAAACGAAAAGTCATCATAAAGTTCGAAGTCATTCATCTTGTTTTTTCTATGAGAGTCAAATCAGTGCATGAGCTAAGCCACAACTTGTTTCCTAAGTCTCAGTAAGTAGTGATTTAAAACTCGATTCGCTTTTCCAATCTTGAGTCTAGATATTGTCTCGGTGAATACGAAAAACAGGATTGATCGAAATTTAAGTCGATGTGGTGAATGCAGCAGTTAATCCGTTTCTTAGAAAGAAATTCTGTCAGAATTGCTCACCATCTAAAAACACTGACATAAAAATAACGCCAAGTTTTTTACTTTTCTTTCCAAACAGTTATTATCTAATAAAAATGATTGTTACTTCGCATCTTTCTAAAATTTGTCATCTGATTCATTTTTATTCAGAAACTCTCAAAAATTTTTATACTTGTTGATACTCATTTGATCTTTTGATATGATATTTGTAACTTGATATAACAATATTTGAATATAATATAATTATTTAAAAGAAAGTCTACAAATAACAAAGATTTTGACTTTTGTACATTTTACTTAACAAGTGTATACTTCTTAATGGGATTAATTTCTTATTCTAATTCTTATTATCTATGAAATTAGTTTAATTTAAATTAAGATCAAATAGCTACTGAACTTTTAATCAAATGTCTCTATATATTGCCTTTCTACTGATCTAAATCAGGAGAAAAATTCAATAAAAGCTACAGATACTAAAAGGCAAACTGACTAGAATAGGTAAACTTGTTATGCTCTTATATAGAATAGAGTTTCAAAAAAATGTGTATACACTTTGAAAATCATAAATCAATTATTTCGTGTAGCATAAATCAATGTTTATATATCAATGGTGAACAAATAATTTACCATTATTTATCATTAATTAATTAAATAAATAAACATAAAATTTATTGATCATCAAAGTCTGATTATATTTTTATGGATTATCCCTTGTTATGTTATTATTTATAATAAATCAGGAATTGCAAGAAACTAAAAGAGGTAGAAAACATTACTCTTGAAAAATTTAATTAACAAAATCTCTCTTTCTGTTGTGAAATTTAGAAAATTGTGATTAAGAATCTAATTTCTTAAAAATTATCATTGTTAGAATTCGTAGAAGCATTGAGTTTTTTTAAGTAAAAATTACCAAATTTCTAATAAAAACATTATGTAAATAAAAGGTCGAACGATATGAGAAAAATATAAATACAGCTTAGCAAAAAAATTTATGAAGTTTATGTTTTTTTCTGTTATCTGCATTTTTTAATTATGAATACAAAAAATTAATTTTCGCTTTTTATATTAATAATGAACTTTCTAAATATCTGAATGCTGTATAAATTCTCTCAGAACAAATTTATTCTCCCTCAAAAGTAAATAGGATACCAAAATTAATTTTAAATATGCTGCTTTAAGCAAAAATGATTGGTAACTATTAATATCAAAATTACATTTAGGAATCAATTACTTAAAGCTATTTAAGATTCTTGTTTATTCTTGAATCTTTTATTTTATTTAAAACCCTTTACTAGATTTTTTTATAACATAAATTCAGAATAGTAGCAAGAAAATACTAATTCAGATTCTTCTGTTTCTTTCTAAAATGCTTTGTGTTCTACCTATTCTGTTCTATTCGTATTTTCTTCTATTTTATATAAAAGAGAATGGTCTACCGATTCTCTTCTATATCACAGATATTTCCTTTCAAAACCTTCAATCTATCTGCATTGTATCGTATTGATATCATATGGGTTCTATTATATAGGACCGGAAATAAATATTAGCCTTGCTTCATTTCCAACATTTGATAACTACATGAAGACAATTAGCGTAACATACCCATTCAATCATAGCACAGAGAGATAACATTAACTAAGCTGATTGATTAGTTGAATTTTCGAAGCTCTTCTCTAAATCTAAATCCTATCATTTTATTTTCTTTAGTAGCTACTGAGTATGTAGTAACTTGTTCATGCTACATTAGTTCCTAATGTACAAATTATCCATGAATCTAACTCTTATCATATGATTAGGAATACTCTTGCAATTCTCAATTATATTCAAGAGTTCACGAGTCTCTGCTGGGAAACATCATGTTTCTGCTCAAGAAGCTTAGAACATTTTCTATGGAAGTGTAATTGGAAATATTTGAAGGACTAACAGTTCAGACGGGAATCATTTCTGGACATATATCTATATTAACGTTTTCATTCTTAATTTTTATAAAAAAAAAAAAAAAACAATAATATGCTTTCAAACATTAATTGCATTCAAATCAACATCAATTTAAAAATGAAATAAAATTCTGTTATACTGTATTCTGATAATGAAAGAATATAAATTTTCCATCGCTAATAAAAAAAAAAAAAAAAACATTTATCAACTAAACTTTATTTTTTTTCCCTGCGCAATTGTTCTGAATTTAATTTTTAATCAATGTTTTACTAAAGTTTCAACTTTATGGCCATCTCTACTGGGATTGTTTGATTAAAAAGTTAAAAATAAATGCAGAAATATCACTTACTAAAAATTGTTTTTCTTTCGATATGTTTCGAATTAAAACTATGTTATTTAACAATTTTATAATCAACTTTAAATTTAGTACAACCTACAGTATAATTTAAACGTAAATTCAACAATTAAAAATTAATTTAATTATTATTATTTTTTATAATATTTAATATATTCAAAGTTTGTTATTTTTAAGTTTGAAATGGAAATTATGAACTTTTTAAGGAAATTAAATATCATTATTATAAAGTGAAATCTATATCATAAATGTCACTGCACATATAAGGTAATTTTGCGAGATCTTTATTCCAAAGTTGTGAAAATGGATTTTTACTCTGGAGTCTCACCACACCCATAAATATTAGATATAAAGACAAGCTCCCTTTGGAACCGAATGCGTGCTTTTGATGGAGTCATATTCCAAGTAATTGTTGTCTGGCGTGACCAAATTTGTGGAAGCTACATATGAGATTATAAAATTTTTAGAAAATACCAAATTCAATGTTAAAAACACTGTATATTGCAGTTAGATCATTTTATTTGTATCTTCAAATATGAAATAATTTATTAAAATTTTCTCATAAAAGACTACGGTAGACGTAGGATTGATTAATCACCATCAAAATTATTTCTTTTATAAAATTAAGGTAGAAAGAAACAGCTTTCGATGATGATTAATATATACGTTTATAAGCGATATACTTCAAAGAATATTTATAATTTATTTTAAATATTAAACTTAATATATTGTTTAAAAATATAATTTTATAGTTTAAGAAACCGAATACAGGTGACCATACTTGATAGCACCGGAAGTCAGTATTGAGTCTATGGGAGAGCCGAAGTTTATTTATATCACTACGCCGATGATATAGTCCACTAAATTAATTATTCGTGATGTTATAGTAAATTGTCATAATATAATGACAATTTTGGCAAATAAGCTATACGTTTTGAATAAAATTACGATATTAGCATGATTTTAACATATAAATTATCTATGTCTATAATATATACGATGATCAGATGCGCAATGATGTTTTACGCATTCCAATTGTTTCTAACTGTTCTAAAATGGCTTACAGTTGTAATTTTAAGTCGTTCTCGAAAGGCTGCGTGATTAGCCGCCAAACGAAGCAAATTGCATAGAAATGTTTATTCGAAACTGAAAATCCAGAGACACGATTACATAAAAGTAAACACCGTTCTTACTTTGGTTCTTATTGACAGTGTCACCGTTATCATAGAAATCGATTGTTTCGTTCGCATTAATACAGTCGCAAAAGTTGATAATACGCCACTCCCATAGACTCAATACTGACTTCGGATTGTGACATCAAGTATAATTAAGTTAATTCTGATGGCTCCTCTTCTCAGAAAATGGCTTTTGTAAATTTAATGCGGATATTATATGCAATAAAATAACAATAGTCGCTGCAAATAATAAAAATTTACATAAAATTTTTAGATTTAAATAATCAAATATTATAATAAGGATTAAATTATTGACATGGTTTATGAAACTTTCCTCAGATTATTATAATCTTCAGTTATAATTACAGTTATAATTATGTAGAATTTCCACATTATTTTTTCATAAATGTAAAATTATTAAGTATTGATTAAGAATACACATAACTATTGATATCTGTATACAATTATAATAAGTTATTATATATTTCTGTGTGATAAATTTAATCAAAGATTTACATTTAAATATTTTATCATTATATTAATTATTAACAATGATTTAAAATTAGAAATATAAGTTATTATTAACAGTGATCTTTAAGAGAAAATACCGTTTTCTTTACGGTTTTGTAAACAAGCTATTGAAGATAGTAGATAAAAGTAGCAATTTTCAGTAGCTTTTAAGAGCAGTGGTTTTAATGTTCTCTTTTCTTACTTTAATACCAGTTTCAATTTACAACATGTTAATAATTCACGTTTTCGTGTTCATCCTTCGTCATAAACATTCAAATTAGAAAACATTAGATACTTTCAAAGTTATAACTCTGTAAAACTTAAACTTGTGAGTTTAATGTATCGAGCAAACGTAAAAAATGTTAGACTGTTTATTAAAAATTATATTTTTTCAAGTTTATTTTTTATAAACATAAAAACTTAGTAAGTGCTTACATATTTTAAATGTAGTAATTACAGGTTAGCAACCTTCTAAAATTTATGAAATTTTTAATGCTGATTGATATTCAGGATCGTTCAGCATATCTTGAAAAATAAGTGTGCTGCAATAATCTAAATATGTATGAATTTTCGTGGCAATGCCGACATCGATGGGAGAATATTATTAAAAAATAAAAATATACATTGCAATATTTCAACAACATAAATAATATAGTTGCAATAAATATTTCTACCAGTTCTGGTAATGAAATCAAGAAGAAATTGTTTAAAATATTTATATATTGTTTACGCTGTTGGAAATATAATATTTATATAACTTCTTACATATTGACAATTTTCGAAAAATTATTGATCAAGATATTTCAAAAATTTATGTGACTAAAATTGAAAATGCAATGTTTCGTACAAATACTTGGTAAAAATGAAATAAACATTAATTAGCTTATTAATTTTTGTATGGACTTTTAGAAATGCTTGATGATATTAAATGTATTATGTATATATAATATCTAGTTGATTAAAAAGTCTGAAGAATATGGCAATACAGTGGAACCTTGGTATACGACCGCTTCGGAATACGTCCAACTCGGTATACGTCCTGTCTGGACGTATGCTGA
>WUQG02030072.1:0-11060 GCA_011317285.2 Androctonus mauritanicus
ATACAACTTCATCTCGTATCATATACAAGATGAAGGAAAACTTCGTTGTAAAATTTTGTGCACTGATAGGGGACCTCGAAACAACTCGAAAATATCTAATGAACATATGGTCTAAATAGGACCGTTTTTGAGTTATAACCCTTTAAATCTAATCAATCACCATCGAGTACACAAAGCGTCACGACGCGTCGCGTTGCCAAGACGCGTTACATAGCGTCGCTTGCCTTCTTACTACTCGATAGTAAATAGGAGAGCGAAGCAATGCGACGGGTCTTGGTAACGCTACTCGTCGTGACGCTTTGTGTACTCATGGTAATTGATTGGCTTTAAAGGATCTAACTCAAAAACGGTGCTATTTAGACCATATATTCATTCGATATTTTCGACTTGCTTCGAGGTCCCCTATCAGTATACAAAATTTTATGACGAAGTTTTTCTCACTCATTTATGTAATGTAGCGCCATCATAACCAGTTTTTTTTAAATAGATATTATGCCGTACTAGCGCATACCGACACAAAAGTATTTAAATTATATACAGTATACATATATAGGTTAACCACTTATTATGGCAGCCATAATTAAACTTCTCCTATTCAGAGTCTTCTATAACCCAATATAACAATAAAAATGGTACCAAATTTAGTAGGGAAACTTTAATTAGTTTATAAGATAACTTTTCGAACTAAACTTTTAGCGAAATTCTGATATCCATGTCTTAATTCTAATTAGTCTGTCTATCAAATTTAGTGACATACCAGTTGATATATTAGGCTACAGATGATTCTGAATATAGGAAGTTTAATCATGGTCACTTTGTATTTATTTATAAACTATATGAATATATACTAACGAAATACTTTTGAAAATATTTTCAACGCTATCTTTATATATGTTTCCATTTTGTTATTATTATTAAATTATTTGAATTTAATATTTTAAAGTTTTTTATACTTTGAATAACATTTGTCAATCAACCATCCTGAAATATACGTTTGTTCTGATATCTATTGAATCTTATGTAATTTTAAGAAAAATTAAATGAACAGTGGGAAAATAAGTCATACTTTTTAATAATTATTAACTATATTAGAACTTGGATGATGTCAACATTATCTGGATAATGTTGACACATCCAAGTCCGGATTTTACCCGTAATATATATATATATTACGGGTAAAATCATAGGCCTATATGGTGCTAGTTATTTCAGAGCACAGCATGAATTGGAAAACAGTGGTGATGAAATTGGGAATCAATAGATCAGAATTGGATATTTTTGATTTTTCAGGGGAAAATCTAAGTTGCTTCTGACCAGACATTGCATTTGACGTAAAAGTATTGAAATCATTTTGATGTAAAGAATAAAATAATTTGTCAAATTTAATAAGATTAGAATTCTAATTTTAGATAACGCAGAGCCTTAATTGCTTAAACCTTAAACCCTTTTAATAAAACCTTAATTGCTTTTATAGATACTTTCTACACGCTTTTAAACGTCATACAGTATTGGATTTGTGAGTTAAGATACATTACTAATCATAACATTTTTTAATCTTTATGTTTTTAATTTAAGAAGAAAAACAAAATCTTATACAAATATTTTTGTGGCACTATGAAATACGTAAGTTCAAAAAAAAGTATTAAACATAGAAAATTATGAAATAGTGTACAGTACATCAGCGGTTCTCAACCTTTTGGGTTCCTCGTACCACTTAAAGAATATCAAAATTTCTCCGTACCACCAATATTTATAAAAAATTTCTGCATCAAAATGAAAAAATAGATAAGCGAGTAAAAAATATTTATTTTAGATTTTTAGTAACCAAAACATAGTTACTAAAATAATTCGCAAATTATTAATTTAATGTTTTTGAGATAAAACCTAGCTGCAACTTGCGCATGTTGAAAAATTGCGATGGTAGCGTTTTATCTGGTTGTACGAAGAACAAAAACAGTGTTCTTGAATTCTAAATTAGCATCGCATGCCATGATTGAGCACTCGTACTAGTTCCCACTATAGCAAACTCTAAACTACTGCTCTAAACTAATTTATAAGGATAGCGTAAAACCATTGCACTGGCAATTGCGCAGTATGGCGCTAAAATGGTGTATGATCTTGAGAGCAATAAGCCTGCACATTTTTGTATATGACAAATAGCTGACAAAGGCAGTAATCGATATAATGCAGATATAGTTTTAATTTCTTTTTTATACCAGCTTTATATTATTCGAAAAATTATTTAAATATAATTTTTCAAAAATAGTTCATCTTTCGCGTACCATCTGTAAGTCTATCGCGTATCACCCACTAGTGATACGCGTACTATATGTTGAGAACCGCTGATGTACACAGATTTATTAGAAATAATAAATTTGTGTATTTCTTGAATAAATCTGTGAATTTCATAGTTTGCTATATTGCTTATTTTATGAAGGTCCATCTATTTCTAGCATTAAGTAAAATGAATAATTTCTTATATGTAATAAGATCGACCAACTGCATGCTAAGGATATGCTTTTTCTCAATTAGAGTCGGTTCCCACTTACGGAAAAATACTACGTAAAAATAATCCGGAAACGGAAAATTCGAAAATTTTCCGTATAAGGAGTGCAGAAAAGTATCCAGAATATAAAGTTGAGAAACTTTTATCTTTTCCATAATGTGACCCGGAAAAAGAATATTTTAAATCAATAGCGTGCCATTGAGAGCGACGTCATGCTTGACGCACACAATCATCGAATAGAGAGAAATTTAAGCATGAAAGGCAAGAGGATGAAAAATCAAGAAATAATTTTGAACGTGTGACGTCAAAAGACAAATGCCAATATATGGTGCTTTTGAAATTCTTTTCCGGATTAGATGGGAACACACTGAATTTTAAGGACGGAAACTATCCAGAAAAAGAAAATATATTCTTTAGACGTAATTATTTTCCATAGCGACTTTTCCGGAAGTGGGAACTGGCCCTTAAAGTATTATAAATAAATTTATAACATATTATATATCAATCTACTTTATAAATATAGAAAATAAGAATATAAATGTAAAATAATTAAAACAGATTTTTTCAATTCTGTAAAATATGCTTTTAGTTTTGTTAGTTATTAATATGAGATAAAAACTGTATTTGTTATAATTAAATAAAAAGTTCGGATTTAAATAAATTCTTGAAAATAATCTTTTAAGCTTTTCTGTGATTAGTAAATTCGCATTTGTAACTTATTGTTTGTAAAGTAATTTTGTAAAATACGCTTTTGAAACTTTTAATAGAATTATTTATTTTATTGAGGGGCGGATTTAGGCATAGTCTTTATGGGCTGAAGCCCAGGGCTAGTGGCGTAGCTAGAGTTGTGTAGGCCTTGGTGCTGAAAAATGGACCCCCGGGAAAATTTTATTCTGTTTACAACTAAAACAATAGTAGTTGCATTGATGAATCTATGAATAAAAATTCATTTTTATTAATAACTTACTTACCTAAAATAACTTTTTTCTTACTTTTGCCTTCTCAAAATGATCGATAATTTCTTTTATGTAAATTTTCTTTGTTGGATTCTTTCCATAAAACATGAGCCCCCTTTCAATTTCGGCCTTGGTGCGTTGGCACCACTTGCACCACTGTAGCTATGCCATTGCCCAGGGCCCAGTTCAATCAAAGGGCCCCCTTCGCGGTCAAAAAAATAGAAATAAAAGCAATTTAAATTAAAACTTTGTAACTAAATGCAAATAATGTGGCAATCTTGAAATGGGAATGTAAATTTAACTCCTCTAAAGCGAGTTTGCTTAGCGTAGCTCTCACCGCTAGATTAATTTGGGTTAATTAGGTAGGCCCAAAACAGTGTTAGTCCAAGATCCCCAAAGTTAATTATCCGCCCGACTTTATTCTTGTTTAAAAAGTTATAAAAAATTCAAGGTAAAACTCTATCCTTTTCTTAATGTTATACATGAAAAATAATAATTGTAAAGATCCTCAACGTATATATACTGGTGTCTTGGAGTCTTATCATTTAATAATCTCTCATCTGACATCAGTGTGAAGTTCGAATAGATGGCCGATATAAAAATGTGTATCGATAAATTTTAGGGTATTTTTGAATAAGGGTGGAGAGTAAATGAGGCAGGGATCCAGGATAGGAGAATTGATTCGGAAATGCATATAAAACAAATATTTATTTAAAGTAAACAGGAAATAAAACATAATACTAACATATTTCCTTTGAGAGAGCTATTTGACGCGAGAGATCATACCTGGGAGAGAGAGAAAGAGAAATATACTTCAATCCTCCATTATTTTCAACGATTATTCTTTATGTCTTTGTTCTGTCCTCGTTGGACGTTCACCGATGGGACAGGACACCCTTCGCTGCTATATTTTTCCCTTCTGTTTCGAGTCTCAAAGCAGATTGACTTACTTGTGTTAGTCTATCTCTTTCCCGGATAAAATTTACTGACCTTTTCTTTCACTTTTTTCCCGGGGAAGAGTGACGTCTTATGTTTTCCTTTTTTTATTTGTCTTTTGAGACACCTGCATGTTTGTTTTCTGATATATATTTTCTATCGCTTATTAGTATTTCTTTATGTTATGGAGACAAGGTTCTCCGGGCCTGGTAGTGCGATATTTTTATCGTTTGTTTTTCCTTTTAAGGTGTCACTCTGTTCAAATTCCTTTCGTAATTTTCGATAAAATGGGGGAGTGACACCTTGCTCCGACTGAATTCTAAGTCTCCATATAAAATAAAAATCTCAAAATAAATTTTATATTAAAACGCATTTATATTACAGCATTTACTTAATCAAAAAATATATTTAATAAAATGAAACCTGAAATATTTTTATTTTAACAGGATTTAATGTAAATCACTTAGACTTAGCTCCTCGTTATGCTAGTATCCTAATGGGTATGTCCAATGGTGTTGGAACCATTGCTGGTATTGTGTGCCCAGTAGTAGTTAAAGAACTCACTAAAGATGGGGTATGAATTTATTCAGTTTTTTATTTTTAAACATAGTTTATGTAAAATAACTTAATTAGAATTGTATTTTCAGACAGCTAAAGAATGGGAGAATGTCTTTCTCATTTCTAGTATTATACATATGGCTGGGGTCATATTTTATGCTATTTTCGCATCTGGAGATTTGCAGCCATGGGCAGAGCCACCAACAGAAGAGCCTCCATCATGGAATCCTTTGGAAGGAGCTTTTAAAGATGATAAATGTGACAATCAAAATGGATCCATTCCAATTGCAATGACTGAAATCAAACACGTTTCATATGGCACAACAGAAATAACCGCCCAAAATCCATAAATGTAAATATCGGTTTTACTTGTTGTTAAAATGTCAATGTTTGCCAATGAAAATTATATGAATGCTTTATGTGAAGCATTATAAAAAAAATTATTTGTGTATAAATAAATATTGATGTTGTATGTTTAACAGTTTTCAGATCATACTTACCTTCGTAATAGATTTAAATTTTATATTTTCTTCCAATTATTATATTATATTGGTTAACTTATATGTTTTATATACAGTGTTTCATATATATATATATATATGTGTGTGTGTGTTATGTGCGTGTGTATAAAAATGAAAAAGTTTAAATATATTAAAAGTTTTACACATCATATAAATTTTATACACATTCTTTGAATGTGTATAATAATAAAATTATATTATTTTTCTATTTGAAATTTTGATTGAAAATCTCAAATTTTATTGAGGAAAATAGTTTTCTCTCAATATAATAGAAGATTTTCAATCAAAATTTCAAAATAAAACATCAATATGATTTCATCATTGTATACATTTAAAGATTGTACATAAAATTTACAGAATTCAAAGAATGTATATAAGTAATTTTACGCTTCATATAAATTTTTAACTTATTTCAATCTTTTCCACTTTTCTACATTATAATTAATCTAAACATAAAATTTTCGTTCTCTCTTGAAATTTTTCATGGAAATATTCGAATAAGAATATTTTTCAAAGCAAAAATATTGAGTACATTAAAGAACTCGTGTCAAAAAGTTTCGTCGGGATGTCTATGATTAATAGGATATTTTCAGCATCCTATTATAAATTACATTGTCTTATCGTTGTTTTGTATAAAATTAAAAAAAAACTGAAAATTTCGAAATAACATTATAAACAATATTATACCAAAATAAAATACCGGTTGAGATATGATCCTAAAATATCGGTAGACTATTTTTCTTCAGATGGTGTGAGGAAATTATTTAATTTATCTTTCTGACCGTTCCGTTACATATGATCCATATGTGGTTCATTTCAATCCAATTAATATTTCAATCCAATCGATAGAAACAAACTCTAATAAACACGGCATAATTATGGTAGTAGCGGAATGTGGAGTAAAACCGAATACCTTAACTTTGAGTTCAGATAATTTAAAATTTGAATCGAAAAATTTTCAAAATTATGTAATTAGGATTCAATACATATTAGCCTATCAGGAACCATGAGTTTTTATGTGAAAAGTGTGTTTGTTCCTTAGGTAGAGATTTTTTTAAAGTGCAAATACTCAATTTTATCCCATGGTTTGGGTAAAAACGGGCACCCATTTGAATACATATAACAATGCACATTTCAAAATGTCACAGTCCACATTTTCAAAATTTTTATTTACAAAAATTAAAAAAAAAAAAACACTATGTTTCTTATTTTAGTAACAAAAGTAACATATAAATGTGTCATCCTCTTCTGTATTTGAATAAGTCTCATGGACTACCCTTGACACGTGCAACACTGGACCTATTCTTTCTTTGGTTTGGAATGTGTTATATAGTTCATCACAAAATATGCGGGCTTCAATGTTTTTTTCTCCTCCAAGACAATTCTGTGTTTTTAAAGTTTTTTTCACTTTTCTTAACCTTCTTTGAAGCAAAGAACGCTATTTATGATAAATTTATTCCTAAGACTGCATTCCGAACTTATTTATAATTGGCATTAAAATTCAGAAAGTCCATAATTTGAATTATGTAAATTAGCTTCCTACCGTTAATGATCCCTTTGTCATTCGTGTCTTTGATTACTGTTTGCAAGAAATTTTCTATAAGCAAACGAAAAGAGAAAAACTTCCTTTTCCCTTTTCGTTTGTTTTTATGTTTTCTCCTTTTGTGTCACTGACTTTTGTAATTTTAAAAAGTTTTCATTTAGAAGCCTTCTTATCTTTTTTTCCCTGAGTACACCGGGCACTGAGATATAGATACTACCCGGTTTTGCTCCACCACGACAAATTTTTATAAAAATGGTATATATACATTCAGTGATACGGTAAAATATCGATTAATATGTTAAAATATTTCTTAAAAATTAATGAATACAGAGTATACTTATCGATAATCATTCTTCGTGTATATGGCACTACAGAGTGATATATATGTTAACCACAAAATCGAAATATTTCAGCACAAAAACTTTAAAACATTTTACCAAAGCAACTAGGTGCACAGTCGTCTCTAATTCAGTTCCTACTAACAATATCGAACTCATAAACTATCTCATAGTCACTATGAGATAATTTATGAGTTCGCTTCTAGATTGTAGCAGCTATCACTGAGATAGAGGGATACTCGATTTGTCCCGCCTATCACGTTTTATCCCACTTTCCCCTATATTCAAATATCATATCAGAAATTTTCAAGGGGTACATCTTTTTTTAATGTTTTTACGCCCCTTTTCAATCAGGGAGATTACTAAGGAGCGGGGCCAGTTCCAACTACGGGCTGCATCCATACCTGTAGAAAGGTTCCGGATGGTGAAGAACAAGGATCGCCGACTTGGGGTCAGCACTCCCAAAAATTTTTCAAGAGTTACCAGACCTGGGACGTGAACCCGGGTCTTCCTGCGTGGCACCCTGACACTGTTACCACTCGGCCATCCGGTGGCAATGGGTGCGTTTACCTTTAATAGCATGATTTCATCATATTCGTATAATTTCAGTTGTCTCAACGTCGTTCTATAAAAATTATTTAAAAAAATTGAATATTTTTCTGAACAACAATATAAATATCATTATAACTAAATAATGTTCTTTGTATTATTCATCGATATATCGTTGGTATTGTTATAATATAACAATTTTTTAAAAAATCTCTGTAAAGTTTCGTTTATATACGCCGAAATTCTGTTGTCAGAAAAAATCAGGCTGTTAATTTGATAATTTATTTCATTAGATGAGTTTAACATTTACTTACAGAGAAGTGTATATTATATAGTTAATATTTTAAGATTAAAATTGATATGAGATCAAATATCCTAATTTCTTGAACCCATAATTCATTTATGAATTTCGCTTCAGAACGTTTCAGAACAAGCAAAAATGTTGAATGTTTGTTCAGACTGTGCGATGAAATTAATCATTCTAGTTCTAAAATTCCTGTAATACATATTCCGAATACAGAAAAACATTATATGCTTACAACTACTTTTCGAAAAGATGGAGGTAACCAGACAGGAACTGTAATGATATCGAAATTTACATAATAATGAGAAATCTAATATTGAACGACTTTTATTTGGTTGTTATGAACTATAAATTCATCTGTAAAAAGTAGTATGATCACAGTGGGGGTATAGCTCAGTGGTAGAGCATTCGACTGCAGATCGAGAGGTCCATGGTTCAAATCCGTGTGCCCCCTTTAAATTTTTTGTTGATTTATAAAGTTTCGTTGATTTAAGTATTTCATTCTTTTTTGAGAAAGGAATGAAATACTTAAATCTATAGTCTATTTCCATATTAATTTGTTGTAGTTCGCGTTTTTTATTGTAACGTGTATTTTATATCATTTTCTTTGCGTTTTGAGAAAACGGTATTGAAAATTTGGATTTTATCTTCTGTCAAGCTGTCACATCATATGAAAATAATCTTCAAAACAACTTTCTCAATTTTTCCTTATGTGTTTTACTGTGATATCTCACCATTTATGATTGTTACAAAATAAATCGCTTGTCTTTCGTAATATCAATCTTTTAACAAATGTTTTCCTCTTTATTTCAACTGCATGTAATTAAAGTAACAGAAATACGAAATATTCTGCTTTTCTATATTTTATAACGAATATTCCCAAATCTTCAAGGTGAAATGAATTCTTCGGACATAACGCTTTTAGTGATAAATTGCATAGAGAAATCTAATTAATTAGTGAATTAATTCGGTGTTTTTTACCTATACTTTATTTCTAACTTTGTTTCTGTCAAATAAATTAAGATTCTTCTAAGTACGGGGTAGCATATGATTTCTTAACACAATATTTTCCACTTCAATATCTACCATAATTACGTCACAGTTTAATATGCCGCCGTCAAACGTAATAATGAATGACGTAACAGTGAGTGTTGCCCCGATGACGTCATCACCACGTTGACATATATGCCGGTAAAATTAGCGTTAAAATTGGACCCACGAAAGCAATGGATCCCAAATCTAAATTAATAAAAATAAATGATACCTACGGAAAGTAGGCAATTTTAATTCTTTCTATTGAATAGAACTGCTTCTTGTAAAATATTTTGTATAGTTTCCTGCATTTTGAGAAAAAATATCTGAATTTATGCGAGTCGTTAATGATAATTAAGATTTTGCTAAATTATAATATCTATTTGGTATTTGGTTATTTGCTTTGAATGATAAATTCATCTGTAAGAGGAAGACGAAACGAAGTGGAGGTATAGCTCAGTGGTAGAGCTGTACCCCCACTTCGACTTCAGATGTCCACCGTTCAAATTCGTATGCCCCCTTCTATGAATTTTTTCATTTTGTCGATTTTCTTCGTTTCGTTTCGTTTGATTTAAGTATTTCATTCTTTTTTGAGAAAAGTATCGTCTTGTAAACTATTTCCATGTAAATTCGTTATATTTCGCTTTTTTATTGTAACGTGTATTTTATACAATTTTTCTGCGTTTTCAGAAAACATCGATAATTTGGATTTTACCGTATTATAATATCATGTTAACTCTTCTGTCAAGCTTATATCTTGTTAAATTATCACGTAAATAACCTTTCCTTAAGTGCTTTCTTAGATATCTTACAATTTATGATTGTTACAAAATAAATCCCTTGTCCTTCATAATATATTAATCTTTCAACAAATGATTTATGCTTTATTTTGGCTGCATTTAATTATAAAAAGAGAACTGCGAAACATTCTGCTTTTCTATAATTAAAACCGAATATTCCCAAACTTACTCTTTGAAGATAAGACTTTTACTGATAAATTACATATAGAAATCTTATTAATTAGTGAGATAATTCGATGTTTTATCCTCCATATTGTTTCAAAACTTTTCTCTATCAATAACCAAATAAGTAATGTTTCGCTAACAAACAATAGGCACGGAGTTTATTCAACGAATTCATATAGAAAATTTCGAAATAAAGCAGACTATGATTATCCGGGGTTTGATTACGGATTATCTATTAACCGGGGACCATCAGCTGACCGGAACTGATATTAAAATTATTAAAAGATAACAATACGAACATTATTTCGCTATGATAATATTTATATTGTACAGAAAAATATTCATTTTTTTCAATAATTTTTGTAGACGATGTTGAGACAATTGGAATTATACAAAGATAACGAAATTAGCATCACAAGTAAAGAAACGTTCAGAAATACAAAATGAATACTTTCTTCACACAGTCTGAGGAAAATAGCTACGGATATTTTAGAACGAGATTTCAATCCATACTTTTCAATCAGGAAGTGATAACAATATTACTTTCAATCGATTGCCCAAAAGCGAAACTCAAAAAACATTGATAGCACCCTAGGATATAAGATATTTCATTTTATACTAATTTTTTTCTTAATAACTTAACTTCACATTATATATTATTCCGTAAGTAAATAAGAAACATATACAGGGTGTAAATTATCTTCTTCAAAAAAACTACACTATGATGTAGATGACATTCAGGCGATTAAAATGATATAAGACACTTGGTGTCCAAATCGTAAGCAATGCCGTAAATTGAACCTCAAACTAACTTGTAAGCTGAATGGCGTGGCGCTGCGTAGCACGAGGCAA
>WUQG02030083.1:0-11059 GCA_011317285.2 Androctonus mauritanicus
GATTAATCTGTGGTATTCAAACCACAGGTTGGCAAATCTTTTCCCATCACAGTTTGGTTTGAGCCATACTCAAGAACAAATGTTTCCCAATTTGTTTCACCGCTTTATGAGCACACAGATGCATTTTGTTAGCGTCTTCTTATTGCTCAAATAGTCCAATCAGCAATATATGTGGCAGCATCTTTTGTTTTTTTTTGGTGATATCTCACAATCCGTAAGTGATATTAAAAAAAGTTCAAAACAAAAGTTTTGTTTTTTTGTAGTTCTATTCAGTTATGCCCAAATTAACATACATTTTCATTGGAGATTTTGAAGTTGATCTCTTATGCTGCTATTTCTAGTGGGCCCACAAAATTTTTATCGTGACCATTCGATTCTCCAGATATACTTTTGGTGATTAAAATTTTTCTCTTTACTTCCTACCTCATCATGTTTTCAAGAAAAAAAAAGGATGTACAGGTGATAAGATACATCCTATATACATATATAGATTAAATATTTTATATTTATGCTAAAATTCTTTATTTGTTAATTTTGACCAAATTTTTGAGAATGAAGGAAATCAATTATAAATCTTTACTTGTATTTTCATCTAATTCAATCCAATTGAGATGATTTTCTCCTTGATCAAAAATAAAATGCATTCAATTAGCAAAGATCTATAAATTTTGGAGAATCAGTTTGAATCATTAAGTCAATGATAATAGTTATGAATGAATGGATAAATTAAAATAATTTTTATATTAATATAAAATATTATTTTGAAAAGGCCTATAATGGCATTCCTTTCAATTAGCTGCATGTTTCATTTGATTTATAAAACTGTTTTTTTCTTTTCAGATACATTTTTTTTATGTATTATATATATATATATATATTGTAATCTTTCATATAATTCACCTGTGAAACTTAATTTGTTAATAACCAATTTATGTTTAAAAATTGAAAAGACTGGCAAAAAGTTGATTTTAATTTTTCAAATCTTTCCATTAAATTTTAACACTTTTTTGAAGTTTTTAAATGTTTTTGTTAAATGTTGAAATTTTGAAAATATTTCACTATTTAGTACAATTATTTTGCTCTTTTTGAAGATTTTTCATCATTTACAAAAAATTTTTGCTAAATAATTGAAATGACTATAAATAGACAATCATGTTTCTACTTGAATACTGTTTTGACCATTTACAATAATTGCAATATGAATCTGCTATATAATCTACTCATTTAAGTAGTCATGCATCATTATTGATTTATATGACTAGTTATAGTGGATTTATCAGTAGGTCATCTCTGAAGGGAAGAAAGCTGAAGCAGCTTATTGAAAAGGCCAACTTTACAAACATTGTATTTTATTTTGATTTTAATTACTGTATATATTCACATATTAGTTGAGAAATTTTGCAAAGAAAAGTTTTTTAGAAAGGAGGGGTCAACTTACACACAGGTAAATCAAAAATTAAAGAATTTTCTCATTATCATGAGAAAATTCTTTAATTTCAACTCACTCACAGTGTATCTCTGTTATGTTAACTTACAGAGAGACTGTGTTGTGAGTATTGTCAACTCACTCACAGTGTATCTCTGTTATGTTAACTTTGTGATTCACTATAGTGAATTGCAAAATAGTCCTCAACTTTATGACCATTCCTGCTTACAATGTTGCTGTGATTGGTCAGTGTAATTCATAAGTGTTCAAATCTCTGAATAATAATCTAATGTATAGAAACCATCATTTTCCTGTCTGGTTCTTATAGTTTTGTGTTTGTTATGTTTATTAAGATAATGTATAGTGTCCTAGTAAATTTTAGTAATGAGAAATCCATAAGTTTTGGTCATTTATAACTTACAATTGCTCCAACTTATGATGACAGGATTCAGTTTGAATCCTATTGTAAGTCAAAGACTACCTGTATATTTCTGATAAAGATCATTATCTTATTGATTCTATTATTATTAATAATAAATAGGTATGATTATTCATGAATTAATATTTTCATTTATAATTAAATACAGAGGGATCTCATCTTATGATATGTTCAAAAATTTAGATCATAATTTGGATTTATCATAACTTAGAACATGCTTTTTCATAGGCATAATAAATAAATGGAATTTAAATTTCCAATCCCCAAACTCAAAATTCTCAACATTTTAAAAATGTAATACAATGATGTTGAATTAATCTGCTTATTCTTTAAAATGAGGAAAACATACATCTTGTAGCTATCAACTCTTTATATATTTTACTCTTTAAAAATGAAAAACATATTAGGCATAAACAAAACTAGAAGGCATAAGTTATATTCAAATGCCCAATTTTTTAATAAAAATAATCCAAATCTTTTTAACACTGCTTCTCAATCATTGACTGATTATAGGTACTCTTCAACTTGCATTCCAATCTTACAATTGTTCTAATGATATTATAGATTTGATTATTTTCATATCATATTGGTTAGAGATACTTTTTACTTTATTAAAAATTTAATAAAACAATTTGTATCATCTTAGTTCAATTTCAGATGATTTTACAATCTTGGAGTCCAGGTTTAATTCTGGATTATTTTATAACTTTGAGGACTCAGGATCAAATCCAGATGATTACACCATCTTAAAGGATTCAATATTCTATTATGTATTATTACTAGTAAAATTATTACCATTACAGGTCATTTCAACTTATAATGGGGTTATCAAAACATAATCCCATTGTAAGTCAGGGACTACCTGTATTATGTAATGGAATCCATTTTAAACCTAACTACTAGGATTGAATTCAGATAAATGAATTACTTTGTGTTTTTATTGCAAATATTTTAGGAAGCATTCTATAACTGAAATGAAAACATTTTAACTAAAGAAGAATTGAAACTTGCTGTGGCTGCCATTTTTTATTGAATAATAATAAATGGCAGCCACATCAAGTGCATAACATTCTTTTTTATTGGATAATAAATGGCAAGACATTCCAGTGCTCATTACAAGCCATTCACATTCATTATAAGGGTCAGCAGTCAGATGGACCAGATCTGAACCTTTAAAAAAATATGGAAGTATGGGACTCAGAATCAAATACCTGTACTTCAAGACTAAAGTACAACATGCTTCCATCTGGTCATCTGTTCATTCCTACAATAATATATCTATCTACAATATTATTAAAACATATTTATAAAATGAAAATTAAAGTTATATTGTTAATGTGTTTTATTTAAGAAACACATTAACAATATAACTTTAATTTTTTGTCATATATTTATTCCCTTTCTGCCATATTATATATTTACATTTTTCTATAGTGTTCAATAATTATTGTATATTATTCTATGTTACATTATTGTAAACACAGAAACCTGAGAAAACTGAATATTTAAAATTTGCAATACATCAATATGATATCATGCTAGAAAAAAAAACAAACAAAATAGCTGCTGCATTCTCTAAAATGACAGTTTTAATTCCAAAAATTGCAAGAATTCAAAAAATATTTTAAAATAGCCAAATAATAGATTATGTATAGTTTGTTATAATTTATAGATAAATGACATAAAGCAAAACTGATTTAGTTATAATAGAAATATAAAAAATTCTCTAAAAATACATGAAAAAGTGGGAGGTGTAAAAATTAACATGATGGCAAAAATTATGTGAAAATTTGTGTGTGTGTGTGTGTGTGTAATATATATGTTATGGCTAATTTCTGCAAATTTGACAATTGGTTTGCAAAATGCCTGACCATTTTATAAATTGACCATAGTGTTTGGTCAATGTCTGAAAAGTTTAAACTCTGAAATCAGAATAAAATACAATCATCCAGTTTGTGCATTGGTCAGAAGGTTTTAGCCAAGTCAGAAGACTGCTGCTATAAATTTTAACTTTATAAATAATAGTAATTTAATTAATACTAATGTATTACAAAAGCTAGAAATTTGCATTAAAAATTAAATTTATGTAGATACAAATATTTAACCTGCTCCTTTAGAAATAACTTTTTTGTATCAGACCCTCTTTTAAAAATTGTAAATATTAATGTAAATTGATCACAGATAAATATTTCCAAAAGAAATAAGTATCCTATGCAGTTTCTGAGATGATAAGCATACATGTCAAAGTTGAAGCCTGCATGGTGGATCCTCCCTCAGCACTCTTCATTGCATTCCACTCCATAGTCATAAACATTTTTAACCATCATATATTTTACATATTTTAACTACTATACATAATTCATAAACATTATAATATAATAAAATCCTGATTAATTCAAATAATAAATTGAACAGACTTAATAAAGAAAAATGACAGCACTAATATGCAGTATCAGGAAAATTCTCACTTTAATTTTTATAATGAACTAATATTTTTGGCTATATTTGCCATCTTCAGGTTTGTTTTGTGCAATTTCTAATCAAGCTCTACAGCAAAGTATAAAAATTTCACATGGTAAAACATGTATACTTTGTATGAACTGTTAAATTTATATGAATTGTTACTTTTAAGCTGTTGTAATGGAACATCTGCACAGACCTTCCATAGTTCAAAATTTTAAAAATAACCACAGAATTAATAATTAGCTAAATTCAATCTATGCTAAATAGTTAATACGTCCCTAATCAGTACCATACTATGTCCAAAAATGTTTTACCATGTAAAACTTTTATGCTTTGCTGTAGAGCTTGATTAGAAATTGGATAATAAAAAGCATAAGTGTTTAGTAATCTTATTATATAGAAACATACTTTTAATTATTCCAAATACAAGAATGTGAGTAATTAAAATATATCATTAATCTGAAGGAGGACCTAAAATTTCACTATTTGATAATCCAATTATGGGTTCTATTAAAGGAAACCAGAGAAGTTTGACATGTCTGCCATTTTTAAATGGAGCAAAAGTATTAAAAAATGAGGAATCACAGTTGTTTTTAATGGTAGAAAATGCTCATAGAATTTATGAAAATCTGATCATTTGAATTAATTATATTAATGATGTACATGCACACATACAGACAGGCAGCATTTGGTAGTTTGTTGAGTTTGGTATGCAGATCTTATAAACTTCACTTCTATTTGGAAAGTAAGATAAGAAATTATTTGCAAATTTACAATATGTAATGCATAAAAAAATTATTTGAAAAAGATTGTAAATATTTAATTTGCTAATAAGCAATTTCTTTTGATTTATTGTAATTATGAACATCAACAAAATATAGAACCCCAATTTGGCCATTGTGGCTCTGTATTTTAAAATTTTATAAAATGAAACTGTTTTTCAATTGTAATGATTAAATATGTTTTCTTTTTTTAAATACATTAATTTTAAATAAAATGAAAAAATTAATGAAAAGAAATTAACTTATTTGTATCATTTATTTGCATTCTGTTGAATTGCAACATCCACTATTTAAATTATGATTTCATAATTAATGAAAACTTTTTCATTAAAATTTAACTCTATATAACATTTTGAAATTTTTTCACTAATTTTAAAAGATTTAATCAATTATTGAAAATATTATACTAAATAATGAAAAGGATTATGAAATTAATATTAGAACAAATAGTAACAAACAAAATATAGAATGAATGAATGAATATAATTGAGGATAAACTTAAATTAATACTTTTATGCTATATGACTTGTACTTTTAGTTTTAATTTCTCGAACATACACATTAATATTAATAAATTTTTTAAAGATTTGCATATTCATATAAATTTGTTAAAAAATAAATAAAATATCATAATATTGAAATTTTTGAATATCTTGCTTTTATGGTGCTTTCTATGATATTGTAAAAAAATTTTGAATTTTAAAGTCTCACAAAAAAGTTAATTCTCTATACTAGCAGTGGCCAAACTTCATGTCACTATGAGCCACATAGGAGAATCTCAAAAATACTTGAGAGTTGCAATCAAGTTTTTTCTATGTCAATAAGAGCTGCATTAGTTTTTTTTGGTTTCAAAAATTAAATATATAATTGTGAAATATATAAATATTATATACCAAAAGTGCTTTTCATTAAAGTTTATAATTTTTTTATTACATCTAAAAGGCTGTTATTTTTGGTTTATATATTTCAAATGCATTTATTTCCTGTAGAGTCATATTACTTTTTACAATAAATGAACAAATTACATATATATTATTATTTTAATATGGAACAAATACTTACTTAGATTTTATGGTATTTAGATACTATGTAGACTAACTATTTAGATTTTATGGTATGGAGCCACATTGAAAGTATCAAAGAGCTGCATATGACTTGCAAGTCAAAATATAGAGCTATAATGGCTAAATTGTAAGATTTTATAAAAATGAAAATGAAACTATTTTTCAATTGTAATGATGATAAATGTTTTTTTTAAATACATTGAAAAAAAAAAAAACGAAAATTATTTTATTTAAAAGAAATTAATTTATTTGCATTCTGTTGAATTGCAACATCCATCATTTTCTTAACCAATAATCCTTTATTTTTCTTCTAGCCTGTTTCTGTGTTGTCTTTCAGATTAATATTAATTTAACAAATAGTGTGAAGAATGTTTAACATAAGCATCAGATAGCTCTACTTAGTGGTTATTGAGAGAAAACATTGCACTTACCTCCATTTGTTTTCTGTGCTTTCAGTCTATTTTCATATCAGAAAAATCATTTTAATTCTTACTAGAAAAATGCAGTTATGACTAAATATTATGAAATTGATAAACAACTATATTTATGCATTTATTTTAATTTATAATCCATTTACCATCAAGCATTTGTTCACTTGAAATCATGATTTGACAGTAATGGTATTTCAAGGTTAAGTGATTGATAGCTACCAAATGATAAACAGTAAATTGAACATATATTTTACAAAAAATCGTTTAGATATTTTTTAATTTTTTAATTTTTCTTATATATAATGAGAGAATCAAATTAAGAACAATATAAATTTTGAAATAATAATAATATTTCAGAACATTAAAATAAAATCAAGTAATTGAATAGAATTTTAACAAGAAATGATGAATGAGAATTTTTTGATGTTATCAATTTATATGCATAAAATTTCAAATATTCATTTAATATAACCTTCCTTAAATAATAATTCTTTATTATATTTAATATTTTTATAATATGATTGTTTTTCTAACTCAAAACATTTTAAAGTTCTTATATTTAATGTAATTTTACTTTTTGTAGATTAAAAATTCAGTATGAAGCATTAAAAAAAGAAGAAAGTGAACAGAAAGAACTTATTGAACAGTTTCTTCTCCAAAAGTGAGAATGAACTTATGAAAATCTGTATATATTTATTTTTCCATTGTAATTTAATTTTTATCAGTATTAAATCTGCTTTTTAAAACTAGATATGTTATAACATTTTTATTTAATCAAAATAAATTCAACATTTATTTACATAAATGGTAGGGCAATATACATCATCAGTAATTGATTTATTAATTAGATGATGATAGCGACATCGTAGAATTTTTGCTGCTGCTTTTGGTTGTCTTTCTCGTGTGAAGATCCCCTTTTTATTTCCTACAACTCTACTTAAACCTAAATTTATTAAAATAAGATACTTTAATAGCAATAATTCTAAAGTATCAAAAATGTTGATTAAATCATATAAAATCTGAAGTTTATTGATTAGTTTAAAAATAATTAATTAACAATGTATATTGACATTTAAAATTAAAATTTCCTAAAATAATATCAAACAAGTACTTTTTGCTTTATTTTAGATTATATGAGTAGAAGCAATGAAAACAGTACTATGTCTATTAAAATTTCCAAAAATTTAATTTTAGTATCTTAAACCAAGTGCAAGGCATATTGATTTTGGTTTAAGATGGTGATTCTAGAATCACTTTACCACTTATTATAAACTATAGTTTTCCAACTATAGTTTATTAAACTATAATTGTCAGAATTATTCTGTAATAATTAAATATTTTTTCAAAAAAACAAAAAGATATTTTCATACCAAAATAAAAAAAAAAATCACAAAAGGAAAAAATTACTTGACTAAGCTTATTTTAAATTTTTATCAATACAGTATAATTGATTTTCTAATAATTAAACATATGTAAATTTCAACATTTTAAGTTCTTTCAAAATTAAAAATGCTTTCAAAATACTCTCTATTTGTATCAGTTGTGTATGCAAAGGAAAACTATTTTCTGTAAAAATTTCCCATATCTTGTACAAGACTTTGTCTACATTGACTGACTAGTGTGGTATTTATCCATAATTTATAGCCTTAAAGTTTAAGTTTAAACTGGAGGCTGAACCACTTTTTATAATAAAATTGCAAACAAACCCATTGTTGGGTTGTCTTTGTAAGATGGTGCCAAATATTAGAAAGTCAAATAATTATAGATAATCATCAAATTATGAATATTCCTACTTATTATGGCATTGCCATGTAAAATCATCAGTAAAAGTGAGAAATTTCACTAAATTTTTCACTTTTACTGATGATTTTACATAATTCCCAAATGAAGTTCAAACTTACCAAGATGATTTGTGATTATGCATAATCATCAATTAATCATTTTTACTATAACATATACACAGCATGATTATGGAGTAATTTTTACAAATTATTTTGCATTAATCTAAAAAGTCTCTTCAAAATGTAATTACTGCATATTTTAGATTATATTTATTATCGAACACCAATTCATAAAGTTTTCTTCCCTTATTATTTTTTAAATGGGCGTGGCAAATTAAGAACTGTTGCCAATTCCTTTACCAGTAATTTTACGTAATTCCCAAATGAATTTGGTAAGTTTGATAAATATTACTGAATATATTACTTTTAAATGATTTTGCTTAATTTTTAAAGTATAGTTCATAAATTTAATAAATATCATGGAATTTTCCACCTTTTTTAATATTTTAATTATAGGGTTCTGTTGCTTCACTTTTACAACACCCTCTTAGCACTCATTCATCTTTAATTTTGATTATTTTTAGCCAAGTCAATATGTTTTCAACATTGTCTTCCATACCCTCCTCAAAGATGATGTTTTCCAAAGTCTTCTTGAGAATGAGAGTTTGGTTATATGCTTCTATGTTTAGGGGCAAATTGATAGCTCAGATATGATTTTTATGGTAATTTATTGCAATACCATCCTAAGTTATCACACAGAGAATTATCTTTACTTGGCACTTATACATCTTGCTCAGTTTGTTTGCCATTAATTCATATTTCCTCATTTTTTCATTTTCAACTGCTGTTAACAAATCTTGATTATATGTCTTATTGAAATCGAAATCACTAATCTTTCTATTTTTATCATATACAAAAATATCAGGCCTATCATGTTCAAATTTTATAGATGTCTTTAAAATGGATGTCAGCTCTAATTTCTGCACCTTCATTTGTGATTATTTCTTGAACTGAGTGAGATCTTATTTCCTTTGACTGCTTAAAGCCATACTTATTAAATAAATGAAAATGAATGCAATGAACTACTTCATTACTTGATGAGAATGCATTAATAATTAAATTTACCATCCTAGACTGGTGATTATATATAATGTCTGATAAATTTGATTAATTAAGTACAATTTTATCATATTTACCACTATGAATCAGTAAATATGCATAATCATTAGTAAATGTGATAAATTTGCAATATATAAAAAAATTTCTCTTTTACCAAAATCATTTGCATAACTGCACTATAACTAGATTAAATACTTTTACCATAACATATACATATCAACAGCAGTGAATGGGTTAAAAGGATATAAACTCTCATTCCCTGCATCTCCTGCCAATCTAGTAATATGACAATTTGGCAACTGACAAAAACCGTTAATATATTTTTGGATTTGCTCTTTGTTTTGTTTGCAGAAATGTAGATCTGATAAGCCTTGAACAGAAATTCCAACCTAAACTATCAAATAATCAGAATCATGTGCTTGTAGTACCTGTTTGTTATGCAGAGATTGCTTTATGATTCTGGACATATATTCTGAAATTTTTATGACAACATTCCTTACTTGTAAAAATTTTTTAGTTTGTTAAAAAATGAATTAAATTTTTTAAAGCTCTTTTTCAATAGTATATCTAATTTCTGTTTTGCAGTCAACATATGATGCATACTTCATTTCAGAGTTTTAAATTGATGTTCTCTTTTAATGCCCTAATTTTAGTTTTCTGGCATTTTGTAAGATCAACTTTCTTTTATTTCTGTAATGATTTTGCCTAGCTTGTATCTTCAACACTTGCTGAAAGTGTGGAATTCATGCATTGCAGAAATGGCCATTTTTAGAAATGTTATGATATGAAATCTATTCATTAATGAAAATATTATTTCATTTCTTACCAATAGCATTAAGATTTCATCTCTAATCTTTATAAATTTATAAAATTCAATAATTGCAGTATAGCTGTTATTATTAATGATGGGACAATTTATATAAAAAAGTTTTCTGGTCAAATTGCTTCACTTCTATGCTCAATAGTATGAAATAAATATAGTAAAACATCAAATTTTGAGTTTCCATAATACACTTTCCCAATCTACATCAGATTCTATAACTTCGATTTGGATTGTGATTTTAGGCACATCCAAAAGAAAGGTAACAAAAATTAGGATTGTAGAGGTCATCACTGATTTAAACTGATGTTGCATAACAATAAATTAATGAATTTCATAATAATGAACCATTTGAAATAATCAAAATGAAGTAATGTCATTTTATAATAAGATCTCAATATTACAAAACTTGAAAGATCAGATTTTTCCTAGTAAGTAGGAGATTTATTATGTGGACTTTTATTTTCTAACTAAAATATTAAAATACTGTTAATTTGAAACAAAATTAATATTAAACTTGTCAATATTATCTTACATGATAATTATTCCCAAAAAGTATTGTTACAAAAAAGCCATTATCAGAATTAAAATGTATGTCAAGTTGGGTGGATCTTTTCTTAAAATTTATAGTCCTTCATTAATGCCACAGGTTCCTAAAGTTTCAACATTAGTGCCACATAAAGGTGGGCATCCACTGTCCTGGTATTATTGGATACCCAGCAGTTACATGATAA
>WUQG02030094.1:0-30420 GCA_011317285.2 Androctonus mauritanicus
TTTGAAAAAGAATTATTGTTAGAATTAATAGAAAAATATAAAGATGTGATAGAAAATAAAAAGACTAATGCAGTGTCAATAACATTAAGTTTCTGCACGTGTGTTAACCCTGAGTTTCTCAAACAACCCAGCTAGCAGCTAGGGTAGTTCATTTGACTCGGGGTTGTTTCATTTGACTCGGAACGAAGTTGGTGAATATGAATTTAGATATAACTCCTCGTATAACTCTTCTAATAACTCGAGATGGTGAATACGGCCATTAGTGAGTGAAAAGTGATGAATTATAATGAAGTACTATATATGCAATGTCAACAAAAATAATAAGCTTACAATATCATGAAATCTTTATAAAAATTTATTTGATGTGCTAACTAATATTGGTTTAGCAATTAAAATTAATACATTTTGAATGAAGGATGATGATAATTCTTCAGAATGTGAAGAATTTAGTAATTTTTTTTATTTTTTGACATAAACACTACTTACCACTTTTTAATAATTAATTACAAATTTATAAAATTAAGTCATTTTATGTTTTATTACATGATATTAATTCTCTTAATTTTTGTTTTTTAATAAAAATTATCATTAATAACAAAGTACTCCAACTGGCTTTTGTAAAAATCAAGAAACATCATAAAATGTTGGTTTGTAGTGTATCCTAAATCTGCAAATCCACTTGGTCTTCAATATGTTAATTATTTTCTCTAAAGTTTTAGCTTTTTGTCTTTATTCATGTGTATACAGGAAATACTCAGAACTTTTGTTGATAGAATTATAATTAATATTTTCATCATATTTCTTATTCAAAATTTTAGTAAAATTTCAAATCATGTTGTACTAAGATCATAAAATTAATGGAAGAATGTTTTTTCATTTGTAAAAGTGCAAAATGATTTCAGAAATTAATTCTTAGAAGAAAACAGTAAGCACTCTGAGACCAATATTTCTAATTGTGACTCAATAACTGCTGCTTAGAGTAAAAAAAAAAACTGGTAACTTAAAATTGTAATGTATGGCATTTATTAAAAATAAATGTTTTGACTGAAGTGAAAATAATTCAATAATGAGTTTATATTTATTTTTGTTTCAGCACATGGATAGCAAGAAACATAGAGACAGATTGGAGGGCAAAAAAACTACAAACAAAAAATTTTGGTGGAAGAAGGTAATATTAATTTTATGTATTTTTGTGAATTGTTTTTTTTTTATTTGTCTTATTCAAGAACATAATTATCTTTGTCATATTAAAATATTTAATAAAATCTCATATGTACGAATAATTTTTTTCCTCTTGATAGGAAATTGTCATCTATGGATTTTGAGCAAAAATTTTTAATGTGTTACATTGAATTAAAGCAGAATCTTGCTGGTCTACAGATTATAAATTATTTATTGCAATATTGTTTTGCCAGCGTCCATAAACTTTAATTAAAATACACAATAGTATGAGAATACTAATACAGCAAATAAACGACTTTAAAGAAAGAAGAAATGGAACAAAAATTTGTTAATTATTTTAAAGGGAAAATTTTTAAATAGGTGAAAGCTTATAAATGCAAAAATTTTACTTTTTTTTTTATTAATTCAGTTATTGACTGTTCTTATAATAATAATTCAAATTTTATGAAATTTTTATATTTTGTTAAAATTTATATGTAAGATGGAAACACTGTTATGAATTGCATATTCCTGAAACAACAATCAAAAATACATTCATATTGCAATATAGTAAATTATATAATGAAAATATTGAAGAATTTTGATTAGGATGAATATTTTTCTATATAAATTATTATTTTTATTGATCAAACATAAAATTTCGAACTCAGAAGTCCAACTACACTTATTCCTCTCAAGTTATAATTCATATAAATTTAGCAAAAAATAAGATATATATTTATGTGCAGTTTTTTAATAAAAAAGTTATAAATTGATTGTAAATTTTCATTTAGATATAGATGGCTACATGGCAAAAGATCCAGCTTCCATGAGTCTGGGTCCAGCCATTAAACCCATCTTTAAACCTTCTAGTTGACTTCATCATAGATGTCGGCCAGCTTGTGACGAGTTCTAAAAGTGGATAGTCCTTATGCTATTTGGTAGCATAATTCAAATCAATCAATCTCATAAAATATTGTTAAAAAATTGCATTTTTCAGTATTAATTCAAAATTTGTTGTTTTGGATATTCAATACAGTGGGGTATGCTACAACGAATTATTTAGTTCTAGAACGTTGTTCATTATAGCATCTGTTCATTCTAACATACATTGAAATACAAGTATTTAGGAATAATCCGTTCCATGTCCACAGTCTAGAGCAAAATTAATATATACAATACAACCATTTCTCACTCTATTTTGCTGGCTCATGGCTAAACTTATTTAGCAAAATACAGTGGAAAAGATTCAAATAGCAAGCTACTGTAGTAACTGAAGCTGAACGATTTTGAAGATGGCGCTTTAATTAATTAAATGAGAAATCTCTGATGCGTCATTGTCGGGATTTCCCATTTAAAATCATGTGCAGGTGAAAACAATCAGCCAGTGGGCCTGCTAAGGCCGGATTCACACTGGACAGCGATTGTGACTACAGCCAGCGACCGTTGCTATGGTAACAATCCCATCAGGCCTTGCTTCACGACTCATTGCTGAGACCAATGACAGTATTCAACTTGCTGAATATTGTCGCGGTCGCAGGGATATGTCATTGCAATAGCCAATAGAAAGGAGGCATTTGGTTACGTATGTACTTTTGTTTTCATGCCATGTGCACGTGCTGTATGTTACATCACCTCTTATTGGCTGTTGTTTACGCAGTTACTATTGGTCGATTTGAAAAATCGTGAAGCCGGTCATTTTCTATGTGCATGCTCTGTCACAAGCCATCAGTCGTGATCACAATCGCTGGCCAGTGTGAATCCGGCCTAAGTCGACCTATTATTTTCGCCTGCGTTTGTAATAGCGTCTGTGTTCATTGTAGCATCCTAAGTTTATCAATAAACTGTTTGTTGTAGCATACCTCATTGTACAAATTTTTTCTTATGGTTTTATAATGATACAATTTGCTTTCTATTTCAAAAATAATTTTTTATACATTAAACATTTTATTTCTTAACCAGTCTAACAATAAACAGCAAACTGAGAAATTTTGATATTTTGTTTACTTTGCATTATTAAATTCTCCTATACCAGAAACTTTATACAAATTTATTATTAATGTATACAGTTTTATACTTACAGTAATGATGTAAAAATTCTATAATTGGATAATACAGTTCCTTTGCATAAGAATCTATAAACAATGATTTGATATACTAATAACTAAATATAATATTGACAGTGGAAATTTAGAACATTTCTGTCTTCCAATCTTGATATTTGGTTCATATCTGGTTGCGAATTTACTAATAGTATGTTACTCTCCTCAGTTTTTTGCTGTTAATTTCAGCCATAACAATATGTTGTTTTCTTATATTGCAAAACTAAACTGTTTAAATTTTCATCATGATGCTTGCTTTCTATTTAAGCATGATAAAAGCATTTGATATTTGTTAGTTGGCAAAGAAACCAAGTGCCAAAGTTGATATTTTTATTGTAGAATTATTATTGGGAATAGAAAATGTCAAATTTTATTAAGATCAGAATACACTATACTATTCTTTGCTTTTTAGTTTTAAAAAAATATACTTTTTTTAAAATCATCTGAAGTTGATTATTAATACATATAGTCTTATATTTACAATAATGACATAAAAATTCTATAACCAATAATTTGGTTCACTTGCATAAGAATCTAAACAATTTCCATTTCAGTTAATAAAAAGTTGGCTTAATATATAATTTTGATTTCTCATTGTTTTATATGAACAAAATATTCTCATACTACTATTGTCCCAGAAGACTATTTTTTCCTGCCTTTGGCTTCAGTACATTCTTGAGGTAAATCTGGGTATAGTTTGCATCAAATAGTACATTCTTTCTCCGTTTAACAACTTTCATTTTGAAAGGATTAAAAACAGGAATAGCTATAAAAGAATTACTGTAATTACTGTCTATTTAATTAAAAATTCAATTATTTTAAATTATTTTATTTTAATTCACTCAGCATCCATTGAAAATTGTTCCGCAGGCCATAGGTTTCCGACCTCTGATCTAGATCATCAAGCAAAAGCAAACAACACAAAGATTCAAATTATCAGACATTGAATATATTAAGTGCAAAGCATTTTAGTTCATGCAACTGAACTGTGTATTCACATTATCAGATATGGATAGTATTAAATGAGTGCAGTTTTGAGATTAACACTTTAATTGTTGTCCCATAGTCCTCCAGTGTTGTTTTGTCATTATGATTATACAAAATTAAAGCTTGCAGATTCATTTTATTAATTGTGCAAAATCAATTTTTACTAAATTTTATTTAATAAACAGATATCTATAGATAGATAGATTAAATTCAATATTTCGTAGGTAATATTTTTAATATTCATTGAAGATTCATTTATTGTATGCATGAGATAAACTGAACTGATATAGTTACATCACACTCTGTGAAATATTCTCGCAATAATATTGCCCTAAAATGATAGCTGCCTGAACCAATCATACTTGCATTAAAAAATACATAAATATTTTTCAAAATTGAAATTCTTTGTGCTTGATAATATGAATCTGCTTTAATAATAATTTTTTGGAGAACTGAAGATATTTTGCAATAGTGAAAATTTTCTTGTTTGTGTATGCTTAGCAGAAATGAAAAAAGAAAATTAACCGTAGAACTGCCTGCGCAGAATGGCTACTGTTTTACGCAACGTACGTAAATTTTTACGTAAGTTTTTAAATTATGAATTCGTCGCGACAGAAATCGATTGACATAAATATTATATATCATTAGAATCCGAACATTATGTAGTTTCGTAATATATTGATCAAATCTGTCAGATTTTAATCTATAAAATACAAAAAAATCTTAAAGTAATCAATAATTAATTAATTAATCTAATTAATTATTACTGCGCAGATTTGCGAGCCGATTAAATCAGCTTTGGCAGCTCTACGGTTAAATAACATATACATTATTTGACATAAATCTCTAATCAAGTTTGTAAGATTTGCTCAGTTATCACTATTTTTAATTAAAAAAAATTATGTTTTCAGTACTTATAAAAATTAAAAAATTAGTATATTTTTGTTCAGTTTTGGAAAGTAACTCCATATTTTGCATTGTTCTTAGTCTCATATGCTCATGTAAAATATCAGTGTGTATAACTATCATATTATACTATGCAGATGGCATTGTATCATGATGACAGTATACATTTTATCATGATTTATGTAAATTCCTCGGTGAAATTAGCTATTTCACACAAGCATCAGCTGTTATAACAGGAAAGACTAATTATTATAAAACGTTTTTTGTCTTAGAGATCTAAAGTGTGTATACTGAAGCAGAACATAAATTATTAGAATGTGTTTATATTCAAGAGTTTTTAAATAAATACATTGCAAACTATTTAAAAAAACTTATCATTATTCATATTATAATTTATATCTTCTTTAAAAAGAATTTACTTACACATGAACACAAATATAAACGATTATCTATAACAGATGGCAGCAATTATAAAAGTTGCCATTCATATATGATCTGCACACAATTAGTACCATTGTAACACAGCACCTACATAAACTTGTGTATCAGTGCCATATCATCAGGAGAGTTCCAAACCATTATCATTAATTACATTTGCCTTCATTCTTCTTTTTTCTATTTCTGTTGTTTCAGCACTGTTGTCACCTATAATGTGCATGATAGATCTTATTATACTTGTATTGTCCCAAAATATAGCGATGTTATCTTCATATGCCTTAATGTAATATTTTGTTTACCCATTATTATAACTATTTAAGGTTCTTCAATCATCACTTCAATAAACATCTCTTAGAGAGCAATTATATGACAGAATTGAGTATATCCCTGACCACTTCATGATGCTCACTAGGTCCTTATGTTTTTACAGGAAGATTAATTCAAGATCAAGTTCTTCAGAAACATATACTGTAGTTTTTTTTATGTAAAGGATATCATGATTATTACAATGTTTATCTTGTTTTTAATTTTGAACACACAAAAAAATTATATATCTGAATTGTAAAAAGTTCTTAGGACTATGATTTCAATTGAACTTGCATTATAAATATGATGACCATACGTTTTTATTTAAGAGAACAGTCCTTTATTTCACTGCTCTGTCCTTCAGATTTATTTTTTCTAAAATGACCATTTTGTCCTTTATTTTATAAATTGAATACCAGCATGCAATAGATGGTCCACAGAAACATGGCTATTGTCATGTTTGTGTTATACCACTTGTGAAAGCATCAAAGAATGGCGACAAAATGACATTATTTAAAAAATCATCAAATTTTGTTTGTCTCTCTGGATCTAATGCCTCCACTAAATGAGTATTTTGATTAGTGAATAAAATGTGAACCACTGAGAAAACCCAATTAAAAGATGAAACACTGAAAGCACGTATTTATACCAAATACAACTTCGACATGACATGACACGTATAGAGTTTTATGAATTAAAATACATGCCTGATTTATTAAAAAATATTCAATTCTGATATTTTTTACAAATATAAAAATTTTCAAAGTATAATATGATTGTTTAAAACATTGTGTTACTTATTATAAAATATAATAAATGTTATAAGACTTCAGTTTTAGTGAAACAAATAAATGCAACCTGATTTTTCTTATTATGAAACAATTTCTGATTTTGTCCTTTATCTTCTAAAAAATATGGTCACCGTAATTATAAGCTAGATATATTGCATGTTCATCTGTAATGTCCTCCAAATAGTTACTACTGTATGCTTGAATAATATGTTTTAATCTAACTGCACAGGCAATTCCAATTCTCATAACATGAATGATCACTAAGACCCATTGTAAAGTTAGCAGTCATCATAAGTTAGACTTTCATTTCCTCAGTGCAATGCCATGATTGAGATTCTGTTTGGTATTTTTAACTATAAAATGAATTAAAAACTAGCAATGGAAACAAAAAGCTAAATAAAATTTTAGTGTTTGTAAAAGCATATACAGATACAATGGTGATATAATCATTAAATTCTAAGTTGAAGACTGTGATTGATCAATGCAATTCATTGGGTTAGTCCCACACTCAATAGTCTGATATATGGAAAGTGTTATCTGTATTTATTAAGATAATGTATAATTTTCTAATAAATATTAGAAGCGGGAAATCCATAAATTTTGGGCATTTTCAATTTACTATGACACTTGAACCCTATCAATATATTCAATAGAACTACTTGTACTTAAATAATAGTATTATATAAGAATACAAGATGAATTTTTATCATATTTTGTTAGTTAAGTTGCTATTGATGATTAACAGTGATTTAGTTTTATACAGGGTCCGTTCACAAAATTTCAAGACTGATTTTTTCTGAGTAGAGGTGCACGCGCATACTTGTTCCACCGACAGGGTGAGATAGTGGGGGGTGTCAGCTAACTGACCGCACGAGCATCAGTTGCCTCCGAGACGGAGTGAGTAAATCACTAGTGGCGTGAGTACGTGTCAGTGAACCCCGTCAAAAACTGGTTGAGTGGAAAATGCATCATCATTTGGAGCAGCGTTATTCTGTAAAGTTCTGTGTGAAACTGAAGAAACCCGCAACAGAAACTTTTTGTATGATTCAAGAGGTCTGCCAAGAAGAAGCCATGTCACGTGCGATGATTTTCATGTGGCACATGAGGATGTTGAAGACGATGACAGCACTGGGAGACCTTCAACAAACCGAACTGAGGAAAATCTGGTGAAAGTGCATGAATTTTTAAATACGGATTGTTATCTTAGTGTTAGATTAATTGCCGATGAACTGCAATTGGATCAGACTACAGTGTACAAGTTAGTGACAGAAGATTTGAAGACGAGAAAAGTGTTTGCCAAACTTGTTTCCAGAGTTCTGATGGAGGAACAGAAGGCACGGTGCCTGGCTATTTTCAAAGAAATGCATCAAAGTTTGCAAGATTATCCAAAAAATTGGGATCAAGTGGTTACTGGTGATGAGACCTGGATCTACGAGTACAATCCTGAAATGAAACGTCAAAGTGCAAAGTGGCACACCCACTCATCTCCAAAGCTCAAGAAGGCTCACATGAGCAAGTCACACATGAAAAGCATGCTCATTGTTTTCTTCGATGTCAAAGGACTGATCACAAAGAGTTTGTTCCTGCTAGACAGTGTGTCACAGATCAGTTTTATGCTGGAGTGCTCCGCTGTTTAAAGGATTGAGTCCACTGCGTCTGCCCAGACATCAAAGAGGATTGGGTTGTTCATCACGACAAGCTTTGACGAGGTCCCTTTACACTCTTGCGAGCGAAGACTTTCAGGGAGCCTATGAACAATGGAAAAAATGCTAGTAGCAGCGTATTGATGCCCAAGAGTCATATTTCGAAGACTTTTAGTTCGCTGTACAAAAATGTGTCATAAATTTTATATTCTCAGACCAGCCTTGAAACTTTGTGAACATACCATGTATGATGCTACATAATAAATTTTTACAATGAACTGCAAAATATTTTTCATTGAAGTTGAAAATCATCTGTATAATACATAAAGCAAAAATATAGGCATGCCTCACCTTATCATGAATCTTGGAATGAATTATCAAGTTCTGTAAAAAATGACCTAGAATCTACAAATAACCCCATAATGTCACTAAAAACTCATAAAAGTGCAAAATCACAAAAATGTTATTAATGTGTTTGCTGACTAACCTAATATAAAGTTGTATAAACTGATGTTAAGGCTGGGTCTCACAAACAAATGATTTGTGCAAAAAATGTAATGCATATTGATATTCAAACTGAAAGCATATGACAAAACATAAGCATAAGAATCTTGTAGTGTGTTCTTAAGTTGTAATTTTTGTATATACTGAAGCGTGACTATTAAAAGTTCAAAAGCATTTTACAAAATAAATGTTTAACATATATTACTTGCTTTTAGTGCTATTTTCATTGAAATTGATAAATGTCATTTAGCTATTGGACAATTACATTATAATAATAATTGAAATTAGCTGATTCAATATGGATAGCAAACAAGAATTATTTATTTATTGATGATTTTGTTTGTTAATTTTATTGAATGTCGTGAATTTGCAGTTATGCATTCTTTTAGATTTTGAATTTTGTGATGTGTATTGTTTCAGAAAACAGCCAATGTACTCTTATATGCAGCATAGAAAATTAAACAAAAGTCAATTTTGATGGAAAGATGCAATATCTATGCATATAGCTGATATGCATAGACATTGCATCAATACACTGGAAAATTTACATCATGTTTTATGTCTGTGAGACCTAGTCTTTAGTAAATAATAATAATTTATTATTATTATAAACCAACAAAGTCAAAAATGACATATGACTGAATTTCAGTTTTTAATTTTACATACCAGTTTGTAAAATCTGATCAACAGTCTCTTTGCTGCATCAGGCTGCTTTGTGTTAATGGTCCATTGTACTGTAATTGATTTTTTGTGAATTCAAAAAATGAATTTCTAATTTTCATGAAGAAAAACTTCAACTATTCCTATGCTTTAGACAAAATTAATCTTGCAAAAAATATGTATATTCTTTGATATTTATAAAAAAAAAAAAATTTCAATTCAGTTTATTATTTATGTCATTTATATTAATAAACAATTATTATTACAGAAAAAGAATCCAAAGAATGCTGCTGCCGGGAGTGGTCCTTCAATGAATATGTCATCAGATATGCCTATCAATCAAACATTTGTTAAAGGAGAAACAATGCAATAAAGATTGCATTTTCACAAGAAGCTGAAACAGCAAGGAATTACTATATAAGTAGATAATTTGGTAAAAACAGAATCACACGATATATAGTTCTGACTGCTATTTCTTCATCCTGTTATGTTTAAAAAGAAATCAAATTATTAGTGTAACTGCTGTCATTTAACAGTACAATATTAATTTTTGAAAAGAACACATTTAAGCATTTTATCTAGTTATTAAGCTTTATTGTGTAATGTTTGCTGTATTCTACATAATTGATGTAGCTTAGTAATATCAAATCATCCTTAGAATTGTATAACCATTGATATTTTTTGTTGTCATGAATAAAATGTGCTCATTCTGACTTTAAACTTTTGTCTGATTTCAAAACAATCAAAATTTATTATCAAAAACCTTTATTGTTCCAGCAACTGTAAACAAAGCTCTATAGCATTTTGCACAGATAGCATTAAAGATAACTTTCTTAAACATTAAAATTATTTTCACCTTTGTATATCAAAGGATACTATACATTTGGCTGAAATGTTTTATTCATATCAAGTACATTGCTTTTGGAAATTGAAACCGATATGCACAGCAAATCTGTTTTCATTGTTATACAAAACTTTAGAGATATGAGTGGTGCTAATGTCACATTCTACAACATGTTTGTTCTGGAAGGCAATTTTTGGCCAAAATTATCCTACATAATTAAAGAAAATAACATTTTTGAGACTTTTTAGCTTCGGCCATTAATATTTTCGTTTCCGGACCACGACATAGTTAGTTGCGTGGTACGTACACAAATACTGTATTTGGACATGGAATGCCTTAAGTAACATTTCTGATACACTGAAATCGACAATAAAAGTATGAGTAGTAGTGATCTAAGCACATCATTTGGAAGAGAATTTCTTCAAAATTAAAATAAAAGCTGCCACTTTATAAAGAATCAGTTATGAGTTGATAATTTGTTGACCAAAAATGGAGGCAAGTTTTTCTACATGACATTAAACCAATGGATTGTCAAATGAAATTAACTGTTTATATACAAATACACACTACCTTGGGTTAAGCTCCCCCGAGCCACATTATATTAGACTTTATTCAAAGTTCCAATGTTTTGTTGTTAAGCTGCAGTTTGGAAATTGTATATGCCAGCATGTCCAAAACTGCAGCCAATATCTGTAGGTGGAATGTTAGGAAAAAGGGACAATGTATATAACTACATACAGGACTATATACAGAATTTCCTCCATGTTATTTTGACAGTGTTGGAAGGGTTAACATGGAAGAACATTTGCCATGAATTATCACACTTTCTTGATCTTGGCACTTTACTGAGTGACCCATCACAATTTTTCAGAAAAAATCTTTTTTGGGAGGAACCACTTTTTTCCCCGCCCACAAGCTATTGTGGATAGTAAAGGCATCGATGGTGACTGTTAAGTGTTTAGTATGAACTTCCGTAAAACACTTCCCACCGGAATTGTATCTGGAAAAAGAAATTATATAAATATATGTTATTTATTTCAAAATTTCCAAACTAAATGAAAGGCATACTTAAAAAACCTATCCATCATTTGATCTGTAACTAGTTTTGGTCCAATTCCATTTAATTTGAATACTTCTTCTGTATCTGGATTATAAGAATAAATTGCCCTATACTGGCAACCAGCATCTCTAAATAATATCAGGAAGTGTTTGCTATCAGATCTATTTATTTCCTGAAAGTAATAATTCACAAAATCAATTTCTAATCTCTTAATTTAAAAATTTTTAAATTAAAATACAGGAGCTCCCCAGCTTAAATTATTATAGTCAAATTTAAAATGTATAGCTTATTTACACGGCTAGGGACATAAATTGCATACGTGCATTACATTACAATAATCGTCGTTAAATAGTTTTGCTACTTTTTATTACAGCTGTGTTGTAGCCAGTGTTACAATATTACTATATAAAAGTGCAGTATTGTACTACACACTAGATTATTTTTAATATTCTGACATGCCAAATACTTTAAAGTCAGATAAGATGAAGAGCTCCTGTATATCATGAACCCATAAAATCATTGATATTAAAACTTTTATATACATATAATAAATTTTCCAATAAGTAAGTATTCTTAAATAAAAATTATTGTAAAAATTTTTGAATCAATGAAATATATTAATTTTTAATTAAAAACAAATTCCAAATTGAGGCATCTTACATTTGATCAGTCAAACTAAAATAACGATTTTTCCTCAATCTCCCATTATAAATAATTAGATATTCTTTTACAAAACAACAATTTTATTCTAATATGAAAAAAAATTTTCTACAAAATTTTATAGAACATGCATGTGATATAATTAATATTTTTATGGTTATTAATAATAAACAGCTTATCTATATATTCAATGTTTTAAAGAATATTGTCTGTTTATCTCCTTTGAGTTTCTGTACTATTTCATTTACTGGGACCAAACTTTGCATAATAATTTCTTATGACTCTACAGGTAACAGCATATCTTGGGTCAAGATCACCCAATGGGCCAATTTGGAGTCAGAACAGAAATGCCTGAATTTGAGATATCATCAATTGTGATTTTTAGTAATTATGATTATTAGAAGTTATCCGCTCATATAAATGAGTGGAAATGTAATCTTATAATACTATATATAATGACAAAAAACACCTCTGAACTCATGTAGGAAATCCAAACGTCCTTGAGGGAATCATAAAATGGCATCCATTATTCATTACAGTGCCATCTGCAAATTCTTTTTAGAGGAACTATAATTTCAATGTAATTTTTATTCTTTAATTTTTAAATTATTATTAACAACAAATAATTTTTGGATGTCTGTGACAGCCAAAATTAGATCTTTCTTAAGATACCCTATTTATAGAAATTGGTAAAGTAGTTCAACCAAAAAAAAGGGACATCCATCCAGCCAGTCATGTTTGATTATTAGAAAAACTGAATTTTTTTTTTATTAATAATCATTATTATTAAAAATGCAAAAAAAAACAACAACAATGATGCCACTGTCGTACCAGAAAATTTCCCAGACAACACTGAACATTGTTGGTTTTTATGGTGTCATCTCAACTGCAACTTTTCTGTTAAATACATTTAATATGACTACCTTATTGTTTGGCCAATTACCATCTGTTGTCATACAATAGTTATCAAGTTATGTTAAGACAAAATTATATAAGTAAATAATGATAAATTTGATATGAAAATATACCTAACTCAATCAATGAAGAGAATAAAAAAAATCAATTGATAACAGACCATCTGAATAGCAAAATTTTTTCATGAAACAATCGGGCTAATCTGCAGGAAATGTTTACTCAGTTTGTATTTTATAATCTCTAATTCATATCATTAATTTAAATAAACTAATAAATTAATTGAACAGGTGCAAATTATTGCAGTTCCTTAATGTGAAAATTTATAAAATGAAAGAACCTATAGCAACATGCATTACTATTATTATATATTTTACATAGCTAATAAAAGTCTCTATGCAAAATATGCATCATCATATTCATATGCTGCAGCATAATCATTTTTCATTACTGTTATACTAATATAACATTTTCTACTAAATGATGTTCAAAACTAGTTTTTTTGCTGTATTGATTTACTACTAATATATAATTTCATTTTTAGCTTGAATAATTGTCTACTTGCCAAATAGGTTTTTTTTCTAACTTGGTAATATTTTTACTATTTACTATATTTAGGAGATCAGTTATTGCAGATGGTGTGCAACATGATAAAAATGAGTTAAGTTATAACATCATGTAGTTCAAAAGTAACATAAATTCATTAAAATATTGTTATTTTTATTGATAACTTATGTTTATAAGTATGTTTTTTCCTTCATTTCAGTAACTTTTTTTTTTATAAATTTTTGAATTTATATAAAAAAACCCAACATAAACAAAAATTTGTCTCTGCATACATAAACTACTCTAATTGATCTCAAAATGCTTTACTGCTGCAGTACATCCAATACTACATGCAGCACAGCAAAGTAGGCTTGGCTGAAACTTCCCAAGACACAACTGGCTGCCATAAAACAATAAAAGTGAACAAATAAGAAATACTATTGTTTATTTTAGCAGAATTAATCAATATTTCCTTATTATCTATAATATTTTATAATTTTATAACTCATAGGAAAAATTCAATTTTTACTTAAAATTTTCAAAAATATAATTTATTTCATATCAAAACCAGAATTATTTTCATTTAATACTATTAAATTGGAAAAAATGACAAAAAAATCCAAATTCCACCAAGAGGTTCAAAACAACTTTCATAAAAACATAATTTTAAAAAAAATTTTTGACAATCTAAAAAATTTATGCATCTATGTTGGTTCCTGTTTTCAGCAAATAAGCACAAAAAATCCAGTCTGTAATATCTATATTAAATCAGGACTGAATTTATTTTAACTCTATGCTGTTTTCCAGATGTTAATTATACATAATGTGCGTATACAGTATGTCAAATGACCTAAACAGGATAAGTGCTTTTTTAGATTATTCAGAGACATGAATCAATTGTTATGACTCCGAAATAAAATGGCAATGAAGTTAATGGCCAGAAAGGAAGATGTTCAATTAAGAATAAAAATATTTATTGGTAACATTTTTCAAAATTAAAGATATTAACTGTTTGTAAAAGAAATTTGTAATGAATAATCATATAATATGTTTATTTTGGAAATATTGAGAAGCTTAAGAGAGATTATTTATTAACAACATTTGTTGTTATGAACTTAACATGTATATAAGTTTTATTTGTAACTTTGATACTGCTGTTATTTTATCTCCAAAAGGACTGAAATAACTTTTATTTATTTCACAATTGGACCAGTTTAGAAAATTCTTATTTCACAGATTTGAATGAAAAATTCTGATTATAAAGCAAGATTTCTTTTTTTTAATTTAATCATTGCCATCTTGAAATACTGCCAAAATGTGTTAACTATATAATTTTACATATTAGTTGGTAGAGCATTCTGTTATCATAATGTTTAAAATTCTTTTAAAAATTAAAATTTCAAGTTTATAAGTACAAATATCCATAATATGAAGAACTCCTATACAGTGTTTGACAATTCTGGAATCATTATAAGCATGATTATTTGGGAAGCATACTTGAAACATCCTGAAAAATGGAAAGAAAAGAACTGGATCCTACATCAAAACAAAGTGTAATCTCATATGGCTTCTTGTTTTGAATTTTCTCAATAAAAACAGAACCATGGTTCTTCAAGAAATTTACTAATCAGATTTGACCATAATGATTTTTTTTTTAATCCTAAATTCAAAATGGAAATTATGATACTGTGGAGATAATTCAAAATGAAATGGATAAAATTTTAAAGAGCTTATAAGACAATTTTATACATATGTTTTCAAACTCGAAGAGATGTATTAACTATATAGGTCATGATGATTATTTTAAAAAATATTAAACTAATTTTATCTAGATGAGATTAGTAATAAAAATATATTTATGTTCCAGAATTTAATGAACCCACCTGGCATAAAATTTTTATAATTTAAATAATAATAATAATAATAATAATAATAGAATTTGAAAAAACACAAACCTCTAAAACTTTCCTTTTTGTATCATTATTAACAGCACCAGCTAAAACAGTATTTATAGCATTTACTATAATTCCCCTATTTGATTTTGTAGTTGGTTTGACAAATAGCTTTGGACCTGTATATTCTGCTGCAGTAACAGATGAAGTAGTTGAATTAGTATCTGATGCCCCATCACTTGGAGGACCTGAACCTTTATACCGGGCACTTAATAAGTTTAAAGGTAGAGGAGGATGTCCTGGGAAATGCCCACCAGATTGTGTTGGTGAGAGGAGATTACGAGAAGTACTGCCAGCTGATTTACGTGGGGAAGGAATATCCAAACTATGAACAGAAGCCTTATCATCATGATAATTATTTCCTAAATGAAAAAATCCAATTTTTAATAAATTTTATTGAAGAAAATATATATTTTAATAATTTATATATATATATTGATAATATGTAATAAATAGTATACAGGGTGTTTCTAAAAGGTTTGGCCAAATTTAGATTATAGATATTACTCATCAAAACAAAGAGAAAGTATACATTAATGTGTGTCCAGAAATATTTCCTTTTTGAGATAAAAGAGATATAAAAAAAATAATAATGTAAAAAATCTCTACAAAAAAGCAAAATTCTGGGTTATTTCTGTTCATTCACAGACTGTTTAAGTAACTTGCACAATATTATGATAAATGTATAAATTATTTTGTTACAGTTGATTGCAAACCATAATTTACTATAGTCATCATGAAACTAATAGGCATATTAAATTGTAGCTTTTACATCCTGGGTGATTTCAAAAAGGAAATATTTCTGGATACATGTTTTTGCTTTGTTTTAATGAGTATCATTTGTGATTTAAATTTAGCCAGACCTTTTAGGAACATCCTGTATATTTAATCACAATAGTACTATTTCTATAACGACTACTGTTTTTTTTTTTTTTAAATAAACAGAGAGGAAATATGTAGATAATTAATGGAAATAAACTCTAGTTTCTCATTTAATCACTTTCATTTCATCATTAAAAGGAATAAATAGAAAGGATCTTTATAAATACTTCATTCTGTTAACTGGAGCTACAAATTTCTAAAACAGTCTGAGAATTTATAGCAATAATTTACATGTGGCAAAAAAACAAATCTCGCTGTTTTTATATTAAATTTGACCATATTTGTATTTAATATATAACTTTAATATTATTTTTGATGTAATCATCAAATACTGTAAAATAATAATAATAATGGATGTATTTTATAGTTTTAACATGATTAAAACTACAAAATACATCCATCATTATTATACTGTCAGATGGTTTCTTATAATCAAAATAAATATATATATATATATATCAGATACTGAATATTTTTCATTTTTATTTTATTAAAAAGAAATCTTGATTTGGGCTAATGTGGTATTTTCTGGATAGACTTAATCTAAAACTCAAACATGCATCATCTTATTCCTTTAGAACTGGCCAATAAAAAAATCACGAGAATGGGAGAAACCACAAAGGACAATAGAAGTCTTCAGAACTTATAATTGACAATTGTATAAAAAGTGAAATTTGAAAATTGTTAAATATAAATGTGATTATTAGATTGATTTACTAAAATTTTTTTTAAAATTTTATTAATGATTTTATTAAAACTATGATGCCCTATTAAAGAAAGTTTACTATATTACAAGTGTTTATGCAAAAATATAATAATATTAAACATAAAAATCTACTTTCTACAGTTCAATTATTTTTCTTTTCACTATAAAAAGTAATATATATATATATATATATATTGACATTTACATTGTCCAATTTCTGTAAATTTGATTTTATATAAAATATTTTCTATAATCTTTATTTTATATTTTAAAATAAAAATATATTAATTACAAGTTATATATGCAATTGGTTTACAGCATAACATAGGTTACTTAATTTATTTATGGTGTAAATATTTGTTTGCTATTTTAAATATATTACTAGCAAAATATTATTCCATGCAGCATTGTCTTCCTTCCTGTCAAAGAATAATATGGTACTATATGTCATGAAACTGCAATTACTGTACAGTTTTTCTTTCAAACTTTACTAAAATATTGCCTGAAATATCATTTCAGGCAATATTTTAGTAAACACTTTTGATTAAATCAAACTAAAAAACTTATTGGATGATGATAATTTATTGTTAATTTCTGAACAATTATTTCTAACATTAGTAATATTTCTGCAATTTACTGCATTTAAGATTAATTTTAGATGCATTGTGTGTATATATATATATATATATATTCACAGGTAGTTCTTGACTTACAATTGCCACAACTTATCACCACTAGTATTTATGACAATAATGAAATGTTATTTCTGTGAATGATCAATGCAATTCAATGGATTTTTGAGTTCTTAATCCAATGATAAGAAATACAAAAAGTGTTCTTTTTTTGTGTCTGATTAGTTTGTGTTATTTACATTTATTAAGATAATATATATAGTGTCACAGTAAAAATTAGAAGTGAAAAATCAATGAATTTTGTGTATTTTCAACTTCCAACTATTCCAACTCATGATGGTGAGATTATCTGTGTATGTACATATATATATGCATATATCTTGAATCAACTATACGGTGAAACTGATTCAATATATGTACAATGAAGTATTAATTTTTAAATTAATAAGCAATTAACATTTTCATTTTTTGTTAAGATCTATTTATACAAAAGTCTATGAAGTGAATTTTTGATCTGAATTTCTCACATTAAATAAAAATATTTTATTAATGCATTATGATTCAAGTATATTTGGAATAAATAAAGATAAATTTTATTATTGAAAGGGAGAAGATATGCATATCATATTTCAGAAACCCATCTTACATATTTCCTTAATCTTTTAGTTCAGAATAATAACCAAGTGATTTAAAAAACTCATTGGTATGAGTTATTTACTTTATTAGGAATTGTATCATAAATGGCATTCTAAAAATCATATACTATAAGAGTATTAAAATAAATTTAATGATGCAGGAGCACTTTTGGGCTGAACTCCCCTCTTCAGCTGCATAGAGAAAATGAGCATTAACAGAGAATAGGACATCTGTAAAAACAAGTGTAAATTGTAATTTAAACCTAAAGTGTTAGGATAATGACATAAAAAAACAACAAGGAAAATACAGCTCTAATGCAAGCAGCCTATTCAAAGGACTATTATATGGGACAACATTAAAATTGTTGATTTGCTACATTCTAACAAACTGAGATCCAATTTTCAAGAAGTTTGAAATATTTACCTCTGTAACAAAGATAAAAACCTAATCAATTCTAGGGATAAAGACTCTATACCCAGTATTTGGAAGTAGTAGTTTAATCAATGTAACTATAGTATTTAAGTGCAATAACATAAACCTCTATCTGTTATTGCCCTATTTCCACCCCCTTTTGCCTAACATTTTATCTCACACGCACAACCTGTTTGTTTTTACCATTACAACAACATTTGGGGTTTAAATTATACTTATTTTTACAGATGTCCCATTTTCTGTTAATGCTTATTTTTCTCTGTGCATCTGAATAGGGGGCAGTCCAGCCAAAAAATGCATCTGCATCTTTAATTTTATTTTAATTTGGGACCTAGTTGTCAATTTGGTTTAATTGTATTAAATCTAATTGACAACTAACAACAGTTAAAAATTTTTCTAAAGTTCTAAGAATTAAATTTTGGTATTAAAATATAAAATGTGTAATAAATTACATAAAGAATAAACAAGATTTAACATATTTGTCTTTAAATAAAAACTTAAGCTAATCAGTTTACTATTGTCACTTAATGAATAAAGATCTACATTAATAAACATTAAAATAAAAAATGTTATATCAAAAAAAATCAATCCTATACATATTTGCATATAATTAATTACAATCATATTATTAAATATGGGAATATTTATTCCAAGTCCAAAGAATTAAAACACTAAAAGTAAATATATTTACCTGTTCCTAAGTTTGAAGCAAGGGAGTCATGACTACCACTACCTACATGGATTGATTTTGGTCTTGGTCTAGTTGCTGATGCAGACCTGTATTATATAAGAATAAAATATTTATAAAATCATCATCATATATACAGAAGCATTACTCTTAATAAATTTTTTAAATAAAAATAAAAACAGAAAAAACTGTCTTTAAGATTGTTAACAAAGTTATTCCAAATTAAAAACTTAAAAATGTTTAATGCAAAAAAAAAAAGCAAATTAATTAAAAAAAGAAATATATTTAATATATACTATTAACTTCTTGTATGCCTTTGATGACATTTGCTATGCATAACAGGAACAATATAAAATTTTACAACTGCAAATTCACAAGTTGTAATAGCGTACTGCAATCGTGCTTAAGGTTTTTTGAAAAAGAACCATAATGAATTTCTTATCCAAATAGGGAGTTCTGAGGAGTTCATGTTCGAACACATATTCGGAACGTGACTCTCCCTATTTGGATAATGGAGATGTCCCATTCTTGTACTAGTGTGCATGATCACACACACACACACACACACACACACACACACACACACACACACACACACACACACACATATATATATATATATCTGTGTGTGTATGTTCAATTTTAAGACAAGATAGACTGAATCGATTTTATGAAATAACCAACATATTTCCTAATGCTCTTCAAGATTGTCAGTATCGTTACCACGTGCATCTGTGTCACGTGTAAAGAAACAAAACCTTCATTGCCACAGCAATGCAATAATTTGATTTACATTAATAGAATTTTTTAATTATATATGTGGCTACTGATTTGTTATTTAATCTATCAGCATTTTCAATCTGATTATTTCATAATTTTCACTAAATTTTTATTATATAGAAGAATCTGTATTTGAGGTTAATTCACGTAATTCTTGATGCTCTTCATTAGTGACTATATATCAATACAACGTGTAAAATGACAAAGTTTTCATACATGGTACAATTGTATAAATTTCATAATGCCACAAAAAGGAGGGAACTCTTTTGGCGGATTGCTTAAACATGTTCTAGACCTCAGCAGTGATCAGAACCACAATTTTATAAAATTTGCATTGCATAAACAAAGCAACAGATGCAGGTCAGATGAAAACTAAATCAATAACTAAAGTATATTTCTAGACCAGTCACTGAATCTACACATCATCATCATCTTGCACATGCATTAAATTTTCATTATTTGTAGAATCCTCCATATTTGAGTTATTATTGAGTGAAATATAATTTAAAGAATATATTAAATGTTTTAAGTGTAACTTAAAACATTCTTCATTTCAAATTTCCACCATTTTACTAATGTCATTGATAGAACCCAAGATACTGATTGGCTGAAAATTTTCAAATAATGGGGGCACATAGGAATTGTAGTAACAGCAGATGATTAGCCATCATTCTGTTAGACTCAGCATGGTCAACGTCTTTGCAATGCATTTAAAACTGCAGTTTATCTGAACACCATCTAGATATGGTTTTTGCTATAAACTGTGGATGATAGACATTCCGTTTAAGCAATTGGCCCAACAGGTAGATTAACTCTTGCTTTATTTTGCAATACACAATGTAACAACACCTATCCTAACTCAAGACTGAACCTGTGATGCCAGAAACTAATGACGGAGAGGAGGAGAGAATGGCTACAAAGAAGTACGAATGCTTTTGAGATATATATCAATAAAAATTTAACTTTTAAATAAAATATGTACAAAATAGCAAATTGTACAAAAGTCGAGGACTGCCTAATTACATGAAATATTTACATTCCAGATTTTGAACAAATCTGGAATGTAAATATTTTTATTTAAGGCTTTTTCTTTTCTACAGGTCTGACTAAATTTGGTATACATATGTTTATTATTTTACTTAATGTTTCTTAAAAATTTTGATTCAATCAGATTAAAAATAAAGAGGATATTTAACAATATATTAATATATTGAATTAGAATGTAGCTTGATAAAATGGTTTTCATCTAAAAAATAAATGATATCCAATCAAAAACATCTAGTATGCAAAAAAAAATAAGCAAATACAATATTAAGAAGGATATTTGTTACAATTTAGATTCAGCTATTTGGTTGGTGATTTTAAGAAAATAAATATAATATCAACTAAAATAAACTACATATGCAACAAATATCCTTCTTAGTATTGTATTTGGTTTATCTTTTTTACAAATTAGATGTTTTTGATTGGATTTAAATTATATATTGGAAAATGTAAGAAAAAGTCTCTATATTTATAAAAACAACTCAAATTATTTATTTAAATGCTTTTCCAAAATTTTTAGAAATAAAATTTATCTAAACAGTAAAATGTTATAACTTTTCAATAATAATTTGTTATATTAAATTCAAAATTAAATAAAAATATGGTAAAGTTAAAAGAAAAATATATAGGAACTATTCAATTTTTATCAATGAATTATCTCAAATGAGTAACTGACAGTTTTGTAAAGTAAACTTTCTATGCTTTATTTATGATATTTAATTTTCGATAATGAACAGTATTGTTTCATAATGAAATGAATTGGTTTATTAAAAAAAATTTTGTATATTTCTCACTAAATCTAATAGTTATTTAATTTTTGAAAATTTTGTGTTTATGCTGTATGTATAAATCTAAACCAATCTGCATCAATAAATATTTTTTCAAGGTACAGTTTTAAAAATAAAAACTATATTATTCAAAGAATTAGTAGAGTTTAAGAGGAAAACTCTTAACTTTTATTATAAAATAAAAATTTTAACTTGGCTAAATACTAATTAAGACAAAAGCCAGATAATCAAAAGCATATATATAATCTAACTACTTGCTTATCAGCTACATGTGACAGTATCCATGAAAAAAATAATTTCATTTGATTTAAGAATCTTTCTGAAAAATAATTTCTTCATTTACCGTGTTTTTGGCCTTGTGAGAGTACCAGTCCTACTGCTAGAAATACTATAATCTTTTGATGCTGAGCCACCACTTTCTTTTTCTTCTGCTTCCTGAGCTTTTCTATGCCGGTACTGTTCTAAAATGATTTGTCGTCTTAATTTTTCTTCCTCCTTTTTTCTTTCTTGTATTTCCTTTTTCATTCTATAAATAACAAATAATAAATTCTTAAACTGATTTTATTTCTTATTTAAGAATTTATTTTAACTTTAAAAAATAGTTAATCATTTATAAATCTTTGAAAAAATTATATAAGACTAAATAGAACAAGATAAATATTACTAATTATGTGATATTTATAGACAAAATTTTCTATTTAAGTCAACTGAAGTTGATGATTCAATAATTAATAACAAGTATAAGAAAATAAAGAAAAAAGGAAATTTGAAATAAAATGTGCAATATAACCATTATCCATCAAATTCTCTTAAAAACAATCAAATTCCTATCATAAAGAGAATTGAACCATATTTCGGCATAATAATAATTGAATATTCTTCAGTTATTATGATGGCAATCATAGTACTCTGGCATACAATTTTTTTAATTCATTTTTTACATAATTCTGTATATCCTAATTATGAATTAATTTAATAGAGTCAGCCTCTGATATATCTGTTTGCAAATTATATTTAATGATTTAACCAATCTTGAATAAATTGTTTATACCGATTTGAAATTGGTTGTTTTCTATAAATTTAGAATGATAAGAAGTATTATTTAGGATTATATAACTGAATCTGTAAGCAAATTTGGCAGTAACTGAGGTGTTATCTGCAATAATCAAGCAAGTCAAGAAAGTTGATTTTTTTAGTAAAATCAATGTTAAAGAATACATATATATATATTTTCATCAATTATTTATAATTTATGTTTGATATAAAATATACAATTTTCCAATTTTTTATATTATATATAAAAGCAAATCTCATATATCTGATTATTGCATAAATTAAATTCATTCAAATTTTGTTGAAATGGAGAAACACTCATTTAAACAGGTAATGTAAATTTTATTGAAATTAACTACAGAAGATGTTTCTGAAAAGTCTGGTCAAATTCAAATCATAGATGCTACTCATCAAAACAAGAAAAAGTCCACATCAATATATGTCCAGAAATGTTTTCTTTTCAAAATAGCACAGGTGTAAAAACAATCATATATATATATATAATCCCTACAAAAAAAGAGAGCAAAATTCTGGATTATTTCTAGCAATTCATAAACTTTTCAGTGAATTGCATATTAATTATAACACTGTGCAACAATGTTATGATTAATGTACAATTCATTCTGTTACGATTGATTGCAAATCACAATTTACTATAGCCATTATGAAAGACTGTGAAGGATTTAAAAAAAAAAAATAGTTACCTGTTGACGTTGTGGTGAGGTAAAAGAAAAGAAAAGGATTACCTGTGGTGGTGGGTGTGCGCGCCGGTTGACGCCATTTTCTTCTACTTACAACCCGGATGTTATCGTAATTAGATTCTAATTTTGTTATTTTGAAATTGTTTATATTTTCTTATTAATGTTTAAATTAATAATTATTGAGAGTATTAAATAGTAATAGTGATAACAATAATGTAAAAAGAAAAAAAAAAAAAATATAGTTTTTATAACTTGGTGTATTTCTATATGTAAATTAGACAGTCGTATTTAAGACGATGAAAACGAGGCTGAGGTGGCCTCTACTGTGGATGTTGACCGTGTTAGTGACTGGTTGTTCGATTATCAACGTTTGTGAAGTGTGTGACCGTAAGAAGGTTTTGTTTGTTAACTGTTGGTTTTATATTACAAACTGTCATTTATAAAATAAGATTAGAGGCTATTTAGAATTGAAGTTAATTTTGCTTTATTGTACTTATTTTTACTAAAAACTTGTTTACAATAAAAATTAGTTTTTCTACAATTGCTATGGAGTTGTTGGTGGAATCTGTCCGGGCTCTTGAGTCATTCTTATTACAACAAGAAGTCCATCTTAATATTGTAATTTCGTTTCGTCGCCGAGAACAACCGGAAGGGGGACGGGGTCCGAATTCAGGTAGCGTCCCGTACGCTACAAAATAGCAATATCAATTTTTTAATTAGTCAGGGAAATAACATTTTTCTTTGAATTTACATGCTTTTATATTATGTTCATGATGAAACATTTAATACTATATTATGTCATTGGTATTTGATTAATGTTTGTAGTGAATAATTATAATTATTTTTTACATTGAATATTTTATAAAATTGCTAAAGAACAATAAGTATTGGTTTTTGGATACATTTTGCTTCTTTTAAGTTTTACATCACTTTCCACTCACAGATTAATAAACAGTGAGGATATTCCTGAGATAAACTGCTGACAACCCACATCATACATGATTAGGTTTACTAATAGATACTGAAAATTATCTATAGTGGATCCATGGAAATGCTTTGTCTTTGTACTAAAAGACTGGATCAAATCCCAGTTCACTCTTTGAAAAATTTGAGGATTCCAGACCAAGCCAGCATTTTGATCCTGCCTCCGCAGTTCTCTTAATTCCTCTATGGATACAGAATCTATAATCCTTCAATAGGAATTGAAATATCGCTTAATAATTAGCAAATGATTGGATAGTGGCATTAAAAAACAGATATTCAAGGATGGAGAATGAAGGCCAAGGCTGAGGGAGTTTCTTTAAAAGTATATGTAAATATGGAACTAAGAAGTGAACTTGGATAACACCAAATGATATATGATAGCATTATGTGTGTGATAATGAATGGAAGTCTATATGATGATTTCATGTTAGCAGTTGATCTCTAATGTTTATTATGGATTTTCTCTAAGAAATTTATATTTTTAGATTGTTTTATAAAAATTAATGCTACTTATTGATGAAATATTATCATCATATATGTAAGTGGATAGTATTTCAGCTTATTTGTTGAAAAATGGTTGGCATTTTTTGAGCTTAGGAATGTATTACAACGATAAAAATTTAAGCACTTATTGCAGTACAGTAAAATAATCAACCAGTTTATTAATTCGAACAAATGCTTTTGATGCGAAATACATCCTCATCAGGTTCTACACAATTCACTAACCAAATAGAATAGAACACAGAAGAAAATAGAACATAGCAATAGAAAGTTCAAAAATTTAAATGATTTTCGAAATTGTTGCCTTGGCAACCTTAAGGTTTTATCTAAACGTAGTATAACTTATAAAGCTCATTTATTTCCGCTGTGAAAAAATTTTAAAACTTGCAAAATAACCATCCTTACGATAGGTTACATAGAGTGCCGTATTATAGGATGGTTATTTTGCAAGTTTTAAAATTTTTTCACAGTGGAAATAAATGAACTTTATAAGTTATACTACGTTTAGATAAAACCTTAAGGTTGCCAAGGCAACGATTTTGAAAATCATTTAAATTTTTGAATTTTCTATTGCTATGTTCTATTTTCTTCTGTGTTCTATTCTGTTTGGTTAATGAATTGTGTAGAACCTGATGAGGATGTATTTCACATCGAAAGCGTTTGTTTGAGTTAATAAACTGGTTGATTATTTTACTGTACTGCAATAAGTGCTTAAATTTTTATTGACTATAATGTTGTGTGCAATTATTGTAGTCTACCTAACCCAAGAGTTTTTGAGTCAGAATTTTTGTAATTTTTTTAAAAATTACAAAAATTTTAAAAAGCTCTTTCCAACTTATTCAAAACCTGGGATGCGTACAATTCTTTGATCTCAAGTTACTTACATAAACTGGGGATTAACTGTATTTTATATATGAATTTTATAAAACATTAAATAATTTTGAAAATAATAGAAAGCATTTTAACAACTTTGAATAATTCAAAAATTCAATGGAAATGCAGATACATAGTGGAATAAAGGAAATACAGTTCCAAATTTTTAAATATTGAAAATTTGTAAAATAAAAATGCACATCCCATCAATTCTGATTTAAAAATTTCTCATCATTCGTTTATTGTTTCCATAAAGTCAGCACCATTTTATTTAATAATTGATGTTAAAACATTCAAAAAATATAAAGATAAATGTAATAATTCATGCTGTATAATACAGCAAATTATTGTTAATATTCTTATTTAGTTCTTTTTAGCTATTTGATTTTGAATTTCCATTGTTGTTAAATGCAACTTTAAATCTAATTAATTCTAAATTTAATTAATTTGCAAATTAATGTTAATTTATAGATTAAAAATTATAAAATATTTGATAAAAACTGGTCTTAAATTTAATTGTCTTAAAAAATTTTGATTCTGATAACTTATTTGCAAAAAATAAATTTTCTAGAAAACAGAATTTAAATAAATAGGAAAAAATTTAATATTGTCTGCTTAAAACATTAGATTTAACACACAACAAAAAAATGTTCTAATTCAGCAAATATGCATATGAATAAAAAAAATATGTTGGCTGTATTCATTTATAACAACAAATAATTACTGTTTATATCATTAAATAGCTTTAGCCTAGTTGCAATAACTTTTAAAGATGTACTAATATGATGATAGATGTCTGCTGATGCATAATGATGATTAATGTAATTTTGTCTTATACTGTTAGAAGTATACACCAGTAAATTTGATATGAAAATATAAGTGAACAATTAGTGAAGAGAATAAGCAAACACTCATAAGAATAGAATATTTGAATAACAATTGTTTAGAAAACAATTTGAACACCTATCAGAAAAAATTTATTAAAGAAATGAATTTATTACCATAATAAGATAAATCATCAATTTAAATAAATTATTATGGAATAATCCAATAATAGTAGAATGAGTTTTTGGTAGAAGTGAAGATTATTTTATAAATTGAAATATGAATATAAATTAGAGCAATTTGTTAATACAAAAATCTGTAAAATGATCATTTGTAAAATGAGGGAAATCTGCATTTTATAAAAATACTGTAATTGAGAAACAAATAACTATGATTTTTTTTATCATCATATATTACAAATTTTATGAATAATAAGAAATAATAATAATAAACAAATTTTCCATTTTCAGAAATTAAAACTCACTGGAAAAATATTTTTCCTTTTTTTATATAATAATAATAATTTCTCTTATAATTTTAATGAACTATAAAAATTTTCTATAATAAGCATTTAACTCTCATACATTTTAATTAATAATTTCAACAAATATTTTCTTTTAACTTATTAAAAGCATCAAAATTTATTTTTAAAATAAGTTGTATAAATATAGGAGCTCATTGATTTCATAGATTGAAAAATCTTATGTAAAAAGATTTGACATGCAAAATATTATAAAAAATCTTTATAATTTAGTATATAGTGCAGTATTGCAATTTTACATAGTAATATTGCAACACATTTAATTGTAAAACAATACTATGCATAATATTACTATTGATAGTTAACTCTTGATAATAAAGCCGTATCATTAGATTTATTGTAATGTGATATAAACTATACATATCCATATATATCATATTACAATAATTTTATATATAATGTACCTTGCAAGACATATTTTTAACTTACCATAATATTGTAGCTATGTAATAATTTATGTAGTGAAATTTGACTTATGTTAGGGATCTTATATTATAGCCACTATAATAGGTCACAACCATAGTTAAGATGTTTTGTTCTGTCAAGTTATTTAATTTAAATATTTTATATATATTATTTTTTTTGCAATTGTTACTTAATATTATGCAATATTTATTTAATTTTAGATAATTTACAATATTATACTTACTCTTCTTTTAAAATATCTTTAACTATTGATAACTGATTATCATTAAGATCTACAATATTATACATGGTATTTGAATATAAGAACTTGTTTTCTGACATTTTTTTCTTTTGATTTTCAAATTTCATTTGAACTTGTTCATATGAAAATTTCAATTTTTTTAATTTTTCTTCTAAAGTTTTTAAATCTTGTTTCATTTCAGTTTCTGCATTAGATAAAATAGGTTGTGAGTATTGCAATTTTTGAAGTAATTTCTCAATTCTGAAAATAAACAATTTTTTTGCTTTTTAATTAGAAATAAATATATTATTGATTATCAAAAAAATAATATAAATGTATCAAATTTCTAATTTAAATAATATAGGCTATATTATTATTATAAAATAATGTAACACAGTTTTCACTGGTTAATAAAGCTTATTTCAACAATTTAATATTGATATGCAATATAATACAAATAGTCCTTGATTTACAACCATTTGTATTTATGACAGTAATGTCAGCAATAAATTCTGTGAATGATTAATGCAATTTCATGGGTTCAAATGCTGCCCAATAGTTTAATATATGAGAGTATCCTTTTTTTTTTTTAAGTCTGGTTCTTATAGTTTTATGTTCGTTATATTTATAAAGATAATATATAATATCCTAGTAAACATTAGTAGTGAGAAATCCATAAATTTTGAGCATTTATGATTTATAACTATTATGACTTATGATGGCAGGATTTGAAACCAAACCTGTCAAGTCAAGGACTATCTATACAGTCCCATGCAAAAAGTTTGTCAGGTTACTGGAAAAGCTTTGGCTATCCAGCAATACACACAAGTACCGGCACTAATCACTTCAAGAGCAGAACAATGCTGCTGTAACTTGGACACACAGTTTCCACAGCTATGGGGTGAAAAGGTAATGTGGGGAACTGAAAATTTGAAACTTGGGAGAGTATTACTTTGAAAGGACGTCAGTATTTATTATTTAATCATACTTTACACAATATATGAAAAACATAACTAGATATTGAAAAACATGACAAGTGACCACAAATATTAAGCAATAATAAAACAACTGCTGTAAACTTATGGTAATTCACGATTTACGATTATCAAAGTGAATTGTAAGAAATGTGTATAAAGAAAATTCATCAAAATTTCGAAATGCCACACCATATACCGTTATCCACCAGACAATTAATAATTCAAAATAGGCAAACAGGAATGAGTCAGCAAGCTATCAAAAGTATTGCAACTTAGCAAAAAAATGATGTATAGAATATAAAAACAACATACAGAGACAGGGACATATTATCCCCTAGGAAGTCTACTGGCCATCCTCAATTAACATTTCAGGAAGAGGAAGTAGTATTAATAAGTATGAATGAGGAAGAACCTTTCAAATGAGTGACAGTGCTTAGAGAAGAGTTGGGATTAGCTGTAAACATTAATACTATGAAAAGATGATAAGTAACCAGTTAAAAACTACAACAAAATATCACAGAAAAGTTACAATGTCATTTTTAGGAAGTGTAATTAATCAGGAAATCAAATTTTAAAATTTAACCCCTTCATTACTTGAGCGACCAGAAAATGCTCTTTTAAGCTGGCCAGTGAATTTATAGCAAAAAAAAGGGAATTTCAAAAAAAAAAGCAGTGATTGTGAAAAAATGCCATGAACAGAATCATAATAAAGTTTGCCAGCAAGAGCAGGTAACTAGATGGCTTCCTTAATACACCTGTCATTTCAGGCATTCATTTTGAACACTGAAAGGGGTGCTATGTGTATGCTATTGGTAGAATTTGGTTTCTTTTTTAGTGGTCACATAGCACACTAAAAAAGAAACCACTACATGTCCCCTAACCTCTCATTTATGTTTTCTCCATAAATGGGAGAATTATTTTTTAATCAAGATTTAAAAAAATATAATAAAAAAATTTTAAAAATTGCTAATATAAATGGAAGTGGGAATATAGGGGCAGAATCCTACATTAAAAATGAAAAAAAGGATATGGCATGAAAAAGATTAGATATACATTCAAAATTAGGAATGCCAAATTTTCAGCAGTCAATTTTACAAACATAAGTACTTATTGGTGAACTTAATGCAAAAGAGATGGCTTTTGTAACCCATTGTGGTCTTCCTAAAGTGAAAATTTTTTAAGGCAATGAGCTCTTTTAAAGGGAGAATCAGATCCTGAAAATACAAAAAATATATCTCCTCACTTATTGTATAAAATAC
>WUQG02030095.1:0-11059 GCA_011317285.2 Androctonus mauritanicus
TCCCGGTCGATTGCCTCTTCTGTATTTTTGCGATCGTTGAGGTACCCCATAAAAACATGCCTTCCGTACATGCAAATCTGAAACTCGTCGAAATTTATAACACCTCGTCACTTTTGGCGGCTTAAAACTTACTTCTCCTTGCTTGTCTTGATCCGGTGCGTGGATTTTTGTTTTCACCCCGGGGATCGTTCTTCCGATGCTGTCGAAACGAAAAGCCGTTTGCAAGTTCAAACTCTGTGCTCCCGAGCATTCCGTCATGCCGAAGGCATCCATGATGGGGATGTCCAAACTGGCGAAATACATTTTTATGTCCGTTGACAAGGGTGCAGCAGCCGTTATGAACATTTTGCAACGTTCAAATCCTAAATTGTGCTTAATTCTCGAAAAAATAATTGCCCGTGAAAGCATGTAGCTGAAACTTGGACTGTCGATTCTGAAAAGAATTTGAAATGAGATCGAATTCGAAGGGACTTTGGGAGAATCATTTTTTACCCTTTCATTAAGTCATCCGACACGCTTCTCGCACAATTTTGACACACTGCTTCGCTTGTGCGATTTCTCTCCATTCGACGAACAAATCAAACAGAACTGCATAAAAAAAAAATCTAACCACCGCGATGTCCTTGATAAACTAATAGTTTAATAACAGGTTAAATGCGACGGAATGCTACTTCGGTGGTTGATTTTTCCCCCTCTTCTTCCTAGAGAGCTATTGATCCCTTCAAAGATTATGGAAGTGCAGAATAATTACTAGCAGATGGGAAATTTTATGAGTTTTCGAAGAGGCGTTAAGACCTACTTATCGAATGAGATTGTTTCTATTATTGTTACCTACTATTAGTTTTACTAAGTATTGAGTAACTTGAAGCTGCGACAAAGGAACAAAAATAAAATCCATTAATTTCGTGTAATCATTGTACCGCTTCTTTTCATCTCCATGTTAGCGGTACTTAAAGAGTCTAAGACAAACAAATTGCTTTTATTGCTCATACACAAAAGATAAATTACTCTAAAAAAAAAACCTGTATAAAAAAAAAATTCATCCGAAACCTTCTTCTAATTGCAGGCTGCATATTATAAGCTTATTAATTCAGTTTTCCTGTTAGATCGACAAACTGATAAAATAATAATCTTTATGGTCATTATACGGTAATTAATAACTATTAAAATATTTATTTACATAAATTTTGAAATTTGCACATTAGAAAATTTTCATCGGCACATTAAACTTGATATTAGAACATGTGTCCTGATCAAAAAAATGCAAAAGTATTTTCTTAATTCAAAAAATATTTTATTTCGAATTTTGTAGCAGTAATAATTTAATTATTAATTATCATAAATCGATAATTGTATGATATTTATAAAACAAATTAATAATCCTGCTATTTTGATAAAATAGTCCATAAAAAACAGTTTTATAAACTGTCTGAGATCATGTTTCATTATCGGGTCAGTAATCTGAACATTAATCAAGTATTTGACATATTTTCATCAATATTGAAAACTATCAAATAAAAATCAACATTTAAACAACTGTTGCTCTATTAAAGTTCATTTACGGGTTATTTTCTCTCAACCCTGTAGCGAATCCGTTTTAAGATTAATTATTGGTTAACTTCGATTCGTTCAGATAAATATAATCGATTAATAATCGTTCTGGATGGAAGAAACTTCGATATGTTCAAATTAAACTTCACTCAATTTTTCTTAAGTTTATAATTTTTATAGTTATTAATCTTCCAAAGATCAATTTTGAATATTTATAAGCATATTTCTTATTTATTTGCATTTTTCACTTAATAAAAATGTTAATATTCATTAATTTGTTAAAGGCAAACAACATTTATGAATAACTCATTTACTTTAGTGGGCATATAAGAGTGTGGTAGATTAAAAAAATAAATTTTTAAACATGAAAATTTAAACAACTTTTATTATATTAGGAATAATAAAATATTAATTCATATATTAATTAATTAATATTAAAATTTTTGAAAGTAGAGAGATGTTTATATGCAACTGGAATTTTCAAAGTTTTATGGAAAAAGACTTTAAAAATCGAAGTTTGTTAGTAGAAAGAGGGAAAAAAAATATTTGGAAAGGATACAACATATTTCATTGAATCCACTTTAAGTAGTGATGAGTCGTTCATGACTGATTCGATCAGAATGATTCAATCATTAAGTGAATTATGATTCATTTGCTGAAAACAAATCGATCACTTTTTGATTTACTTAAACCACATATTTTCTTTTAATTTGAATAATTATAATATATTAGATGAATTTTTTAATAAAGGAGTCTGTTTTTTTAACGCCATTTTCCAATCATTAGCCAATCACAAAGTGACAGGGCTTATTTCAGGTCCTATTGCAGGCCGCCATATCTCTGGAGAAATCAGACAGACTGTATTGACAGGCCGACTCGGAAGGCTTGAATAAACTTTGAATAAAAAGTTAAATATCATAAAGTCTGAATAAACTCTTGTGAAGAGACAAACCAAAGTCTTTCCACTTAGCTAATCAACAATTAAAGAGTCTTTCGACTCTTTTGTTGAATATAAAAAGAATATTACTGTAATACTATAATCACATGGAATAATATATGAATTTCAAATTCAGTTAATAAATCCTTTGAATTATTTTATTGATTGACTCATTTCAAAAAGAAAAAAATCATTATTTATTAAATCATTTTTAAATTTTCAAATATTTTCATTTTAATCGAATCTCGATACCCTCGAAACTTTTGATATTTCGAATGATTTTGAGTGAGTACAAAATACGAATCACCAAGTTAGTATGCACGTTAGTTGATTCATCGAGTCAACACGATTTGAAATGAATCAAAAGATCGAATCATCTGACTAACTCATTCAAATGAGTTGAATCAAATGAATTGATTCCTTGAAAAGAAAGCATTTCGCCCATCATTACTTCAAATAATTTATAACTATATAGCATTATCTGTATTCAAGGTCAATCAGTATGAAAGTTGTTCACCGTTTCTCGGAGAGAAAAGACAATACCGTATAACTTAGGAGAAATAATCCAATTAAATGTTTTATTGATTCTTTAAAGTTTAAATTTTGCTATAAATATAAACCATGTACGGTGATGGTCACTAGCTTCACTAGTTTAGGAAAAGAAATTAAGTACTTTGGCTTCACTTTTATAGTCTCAATTTTTGACAAATGTACAAAACTATTAAATAAAAATAAATCTATCTTTTTAGCAGATCATATAATGGATTTTTAAGAAAGCAATAACAATTTACCCTTTTTTAAAGAAATATTCAGATAATAAGCCTATATAGGCCTATGTAAGCAAATTTTTTCTTAAATTTTCTTTTCGTGACCAAAATCATTATTTTATCTAAATTATTAGTTGCATTCTATATCGTAATCTGCGGTACCGGAATTCAAATATGAAAATATTCAAAAACTGCAGTAATTATATTACGAATAAGCGTAAGAATATACGTAATGCTTAACTTAAATAATCACTAACTATATTTTGACTATCATAATGATTTTTTAATAGGACCAGTTAGACTAAAAAAAAGGATGTTTCTTTGTTATTATTTTTAAAGCCTTTCGTTACCTTCTCGGAACGAATTCTCTTCATATCCTCTTTCTTATCGGCATAAATTTGCTGAATGTAGAACTTAATATATACGGGTAGCTGGAAAAATCAATAAACATAACAATTTTCTCTTGCTAAACATGTATTTAACTATGTTTGAAAAAATGTTACAATGCTCAAATCGGAAACATAATTTTCATAGTTCCGAGAACATAACTATAAAAAAAATTAAAATGTATATTTCGGTAGGAAGATCGAATTTTCCGGATTAAAGGTTCAAATATGTTTTATTTCTTTTAGAAAAATTGTATTGTTTATCAATTTTTTTTTTTTGCATTATTTGCTTGAAAAATATATAATTATTTTAAATATGTTGTAAGGTTATAAGGAGATTAAAATTGCTATATAAAATTTTATAAATGTTGTGTCATTAAACTATAAAATTCTTGGAGGGTAGAAGAATGTGGATGTATCATGTCTTTAACAATAGATCTACCATTAGAGCATTAATGTATTCCGTTCATTAATAATATTAGAAAGTAGAAGAGTATTAATTATTTGTAACTAATTACTCGTTGCTTTATAAATATGATATGCAGCTATTTTAATTTTGACTTAATGTGACAATATCCAAGATAAGAGAAAAGATTCGCGGGACGGGATCTTATCGAAAGCCACTAATTATCACAGATGTATTCTAAGATCTTCACGTAATTCAAGTAATTATTTCCGGCATCGGACCACCACAAGAAGTATTGACCATCAATTCATCTGCTCTGGAACCACTCGTATTCGGTCACTCACCTTTTTTGCTTCTCATTGTAATACAAAAGGTGTTAGTAGATTGTTGTCTTCGCCAAAGACTCATTTGAAATTAGGGAGAACAAGGCGACAACACTGTCCCCGGGATGTCATTTATCAGCGAACCAAAAGTAAATATCAGATAGTCAATGATCGATCGAGCGGTTTTGTTCCATCACCAACGTGTTATTATCACCCGAACCCAATGTCCTCTGGCACTGTGACATTAAGTTGAACGACCCTCTCCGTCAAACAAATACAAATATTGTCATCTTACTCCACCTCTTAACACTATTTCGGAATTGATAAAAAGCATCTTCGACGATAAGGAAAATTTTTTAAAATATTATTTTGCAGTTCTTAAATGATTCCATTTTAAAAATTGCTCTTCCTCGTAATTCGTTTGAAAACCTCACAATCACTTATCTCTCGATTTAATTACCAATAACGTATTCCATATTTACAATTCCTACTTTTACAGATGTCTTCTTCACATCCATAAGAAATTTTATTGTCATGATAATGCATTATAAGTGAATAATTTCTCCAAATTGTGTATATATATATTAGGAAGAATTAGCTAATTTATACACTATTAGGAAATAAAATATTCACGATATTTTGCTACAAATTTTAAGAATATTTTAATGCCTACTAAAAACTTGATTTTCCGGTAAGTTACTTTCCATTCTTTTTTTTTACGAGTTAGTAACTACCAGTATCGAAAAGCTGCATATAATTATTAAAGCCTGATCTTGAACAGAAAACTTACTCATTTTTATGCTTTTCCAAATAAATATAACAAAAGATTTGGCAGTTACTCTTATTACAGTGTGTGGTATAGAAGCTATTCATAAAAAAAGTAACCTATACGTTGAACTTGATTAACACATGCAATTTATGATTTATTATTGTTATTATTTGTTTTTGTTGTCGTTTTTAATATTCCGAAACTGCTTATTTGAATTAAATATAGCCTCAGTTGTATATTTAAAATGTATTTATTTAATGAACGGTTTTACTTCTTATTATGGTGACTTGGGTCTCCAGATAAGATCTTTCAAAAACAGAAACGAAAAAAACCGAGCGTTATAAAAATATTGTGCTATTATTCTAGTAATGTTTGTTTTTCCTTGCCTTAAACAATAGATAAGATTTTTTTCTTCTTCTTTTTAATGATAACGATTTCGTGTTTTTCAAGAAATGAAAGTATTGACCTTCTGTATATATGATCATTCGACTGGTGAACTCCTCAAGATCAATAGACGGGTGTAGTCAGTATCACCAAATAAAATATGGGGTGAACAACGTCCAAATTTCTATTGTACGTGACACAGTAAAAAAAAGAAAAAAAGAGTTCAATGCCAAAACATTATATTTTAAACTAAATTAGACGATAAAGATAAAATTCTGGACACAATAGATTATCGGTTAATAATCTTCATTTAAGTTATTGAAGATTTTTCAGTTTGTAGTATTGTTCTCAGTTTATAAAGTCAATAAGTTTGTATATAAACATTTTTACAACGTTAACAGTAGTTTTAAATATCATAAAAACATAATAGTGTAGATATTACATTGAATTCGATCAGTTTTCTTTGCAAAGTTTCTTCCTTTTCAAGTAGCTAAGAGGGGAAAAATGGAATTGCCTAAGGGTCCGGAAATCCTCAGGGCGCCTTTCGTCGATTTTCATTCATTATTTAGAATTTTATTATAAAACTTATCTTTAGATAAAGAAAGGTGCATCTTTTGATTTCGGGTAAAAACTAGTTTAATTAATTAATATACAAAATAACTATGTATAAAATTGAAAAATCTTTATGATACAATATTATACATAGACTAATATAATTATCGTATAATTATATTAGTTTACCTACGCTATATTAGTCTTTATGATATTGTTTATATACAATATACAGTATAAACAGTGTATACAATAAAGTATATACAGTGTCTATTGTAATCGCAAGTGATTTTTATAATTTTATGCATAATTTGATTTTTAAAGATTATTTTTAACATTTAATATTTTTTATTGTATTCACATATTATAGAAATTTTATTAAAAAAGTGTACGATGTATTTAAATGCATTTTAATAGTAATTGTTTAAAAAATAGAATATTTTTTTATCGTCATTTGAGAAATTTTAACTGGAAGAAAATTACTAAGAAATTCAAATGTTTTTTCTTTTTTTATAGTTTCGAATCGGATAAAATAAATAAAGAAAAAATCAAACAGATTTTTCGAGAGAAACAATCGAAATAAATAAAACTGTCAAAGTGGTACAAGAATAAGTATAGAACAGATGTGGCAAATGATGCTCTTTTTTTCTGACTTCAAAGAAACAAAAGGTGGAACTCTCTCAAAGAATCGACATCTAAGAAATGGCTCATTGTCTTTCTTTATCGGCGACTCGGAGTAAATTAAATTGTTCAGGAAACAAAGTTAACGAGATTCTTGTTGTAGCATCTTTTTATATTGGCACTTTTTCGTCTTTCTTTTGTTTACTTCAAAGATTGAAGTTTGTCAAAGAAACCAGTACGGTCTCTTTGCAAGAATTGCCACATCAATAAATTTTATTAAGAAAAAACTATAATATACAAGAACGTTTAGGCGAAAAAAAAATAAATGATGCATACATTTCTTTCTTATGCTTTAAATACAAACAAATTGCTCCAGCTTTTTCTTTTCTTAAAAAATAAAAAATAACGAAAAATTGATATAATTTTTCCCATCATTTTTGTATCCTAACTTGTTCTTAAATATAAATTTTTATTTGGTACAAAAGGAAAAACGAAATTCTTTTATAGAAATAATCGAATAAAAATAGGTTTATGCTCGTTTTTATTAGAATTTATTGAGAGTTTAAGGTTTTAGAATAATATCTTATGTTTTTTTATAAAAACTAGGCCAAATATAACATAAAAGTGAGACACGCTTTTGTTTAAATAATAGCTTGTTCACTATCTTAATAAGTTAGAAATTCCTTTCTGATCAGCCCATTTTCTATTTACAGTACAATATTCTCTTCATTATCTTAATGCGAGCATTTCAAAAATATAAATATATGTGTTTTTATGTGAAATATTAAATATAAAATGAATTTATAATATGTATTTAAAATTAAAATTTGAATATTTGAAGCGGATTAAATTTATCATCGTTTATGATCGAGACAATAAGGTCTATCAAAATTAGTTCATGCAGTTCACGATAGATGGCACCACGATAAACACAGCCATGTTTTTCGCTATGATCACGTAATTATGCAGAAATGGAAAATTTAATTAAAGATAAAATATTTCTGACGCTTGAATACACTTTTTGTTATTCCTAGCATTTAAATGCTTATGTTGCTTTAAGATCTATCCTTCTCATGATGGATAAACAAATAATTATGGATAGCTATATAAATATATGGATATCGTTGTGTCACTTTATCTCCAATAAAGAACTAATATTAATTTAATTAATTAACTGCGTAAAATTGTTAAGTCTTTAAAGATTTTCTTCTTTGCGTAGAATTTTGTAAGATCATTCAGTAAACATATTGCTGAATGGCCTCATAAGAAATGTTAATCACTGGAACGAAACAAAAACGGGAGGCAAAAAAAAATGTTTATATGAAAATGTATCGAGAAATTTTTATTTCAAATCCGAAATGTTCATCATTATATATAGCATCACTCTTCTACTAAGTAAACATTTTAAAACATATAAAATCGATTTTCTTCAATTATTTAAATCGATCTTTGTAATTTTTAACAAATTGGATGTTGATTGTAATTAATTTCCTCTTTACAATCATAATATTTTCTTTTAAAATTACTTAAAATTCACAAGTCGTTGAATCGTAATAAGCTTATGGAAATTTATTACCAGGATTCCATCTGGTAAAAAAAGAAAAAATGAAATAATTAAAATACTAAACAGGTAACGTAAACTAAAAACTTGTTAATCTATGATCTTATCGAGTGACTTCTAGTGAGAAATGCGAAACCCATCAATATCACATTTTTTTTTCTCTTAAAAGTCGAATCACAAAAAGCGGAATTGAAATATTTCGATTTAAATTTGAGCATTTTCATAGTGCTTTAATTAAGTTCTTTTAAGAGTTTTTCCTGTAAAATTTTCTAAATTTTAAAGAAAATAAGTTTATTATGTCATAATTACATAAAATAAATAGAACACAAATTTTGGAATTTTAATAACTAATGTTGGCTTTTTTTTTTTTTTTTTTTTTAACTGAAAGAATGAGATCAAGCAATATTCTGTATAATATGCCGCGAACTGATTTATTCATTTTATATCATTCTTGAATAAGTGAATATAAAATTATAAATTTTTTTCTTTATATTGCAAAAAAATTGGACTTTAAAAATATGGGCACATCTTTAAAATTAGTATAGGCCTATATTTAATAAAAACATCTAATTCAAGACAAATAATGGACATGTCAAATAAAGAACAAAATCATATGATATAAAATATAGAACCATTATAATGAATAAATAATATTTTCCCATGTAAAATTTAAAATTTTACTAACTTTTTATGTATTTTTATTTGTGCTATAAATAAATTAGATGTATTGCGTTTGTGAAACATATATTAATGAAAATTCATTCAATCAGAAATTTAAATTTCAAAATGTTTCTTTGCTCCTGGATTTTAAAGATATCCTAAAATTTTAATAAAACTTTCAAGTAAGTAATTTGTAATGAACTTTGATTTACATATATAAATTATATGTATATCGCTTATAGGATCTTTTGCATACTTAATGTATGCAAAAGATCCTGTAAGCTACAAATAAATATTTTTTACGTTAATAAGGAAGCATAATAAACTTTACTTAACAGTTTTATACTGACAATTTAGTGCATTAATTGCTTATATTCTGTTTTTTTTTTTTTTCTTTTTATAAATTTGAAGAAAAATATATTAAATCGGTTAATCTTCTATTAAATAGAAATCAGAGTTATTCATTAAGAAGATAGATGCAAAACTATTAAGTATGTCTATTTTTATTTGTTAACCAAATCATATAACAATTAATTTTATAAAATAAGATTAGTTCTCATAACCTGATTATGCCGTGGTCGATTATGAGCATTTATTTGCATCATCAACAATTACAGATTATATTAAATTCTATATAAATACAGCTTAATTTCTCATTAGAATATTAAAAAAAAAATACTAGATCAAAACTAATGTTGAAATGATTTATTTTAACTAATCTGTATTTCAATTAATTCTAATTATTTTTGTTTCATCATTACGCCATCTTATTATATAAAGCATTACAATGCCAATCTACTCGTATACCCTATATAGCATTTATGATAAGAGCTTTAACATGCATTGCTTGCATGATAAAAGCTTTTATCATGCGAGTAAGTATAATAATCGCAGACAATCTATCATTTTCGAATAAATTATTGTTTTTTTTTTTATTTATTTATTCCAATAGGATTCTCCTTCAAACTTATCTAAATAACCTGTTTATATTTTCTTATATTAAAAAAAATAATAATAAAATAAAATAAAATTACGAATATGTAAGATATATAATTTGAGATGGAGTATTTAATATGAGATAAGTATAATTTGAAGAAATCATTATGCTGTTTGCACAGTACTGTATATTTATTCTCTTGAAGACGATTTGCAAGTATAAAATTTTGTAATGAACTTTTTTGTATAAATAGGTCATTTATCAGCCTATAATGCTATGATTTTGTTTTAATTTTGTTTTATTTATTCTATGACTTTTTTAAAATTTTATTCTTAATTATATTCAATAACTATTTTGTCGTTATTTTTATTTTGTTTAAGATTTTATATTGTCGAAATTATAAATACCCAGTTTAGACTTTTGTTTCTTTGACTGAAAATTAAAACAAAGAATGAATTAATGAATAAATTTATCTAAGTAATGCACGTTTTAATTAAACAATTAAAACATGAATTATTTCGGTTTCAATTTCAGGATTAATTATCATAACGTGAATTATTTTTATTTCAATTTCAGAATCAGAGTTACTTCTGCTTCAGTTTCAGGATCAGAATTACTTTTACCTCAATTTCAGGATCAGAATTACTTCTACCTCAATTTCAGGATCAGAATTACTTCTCTTTCAATTTCAGAATCAATTCCCATAACGTGAATTATTTCTGTTTCAATTTCAGGATATAAATAGATTTGTAATCTTGCATTTACTTGAAAGTTTTAAAGATGATATAGTAGGAACCTATATGATCTAAATTCTATAACAAAGGACTTTGTTAATTTATATGACATTCTAAGGCTCGAATTTATGTGACATCGTAACATGAATCATTTCGCGTCCCGGACTTGAATATCAGCGGTGACGGTGACCCACATATTTCAACGACAGCTATTAATTATTTGCTTAATAGATATATGATTCTTTATTGTGGATATTCGTAAATTTGATATCGAATTATGTTGGTAGATTAATTAATTGATGACATATTTATTAATAGATATCAAAGATAGATATAATTGAACAACTCTTTATATGTTAAGAGATCTTTATTTATATAGATACGAGGATCCATATCTACTATTGATTTATCATATGCGTAAATAAGTGTTATTCTTAAGGACAGAGACGGAGTAACTTTTTATCTATATGA